>JAXGGA010000412.1:0-234723 GCA_038373865.1 Uloborus plumipes | reverse complement strand
CTGTATTTAGAAAGATTTAATTTTTCTTTCTGAGGTCAAGGTCCCACCTGTACTGACGTCATCAAAATGGCCGCTTTTACAGGTAAATACGTTTGTTTAACTCCCCCTAAAACTCCATCATAGATTCAAATATTGCAAAACTCAAATATATCGTCTAAAAGCTCTTTAAAAGAGCTATCTAGAAAGATTTAATTTTTCTTTCTAAGGTCAAGGGCCCACCTGTGATGACGTTATTTGAGGCCATTTTGATGACGTCATTACAGGTGGGACCTTGACCTCAGAAAGAAAAATTAAATCTTTCTAAATAGCTCTTTTAAAGAGTTTTCAGATGATATATTTGAGTTTCGCAATATTTGAATCTATGATGGAGTTTTAGGGGGAGTTAAACAAACGTATTTACCCGTAAAAGCGGCCATTTTGATGACGTCATCACAGGTGGGCCCTTGGCCTTAGAAAGAAAAATTAAATCTTTCTAAATAGCTCTTTTAAAGAGCTTTCAGGTGATATATTTGAGTTTTGCAATATTTGAATCTATGATGGAGTTTTAGGGGGAGTTAAACAAACGTATTTACCTGTAAAAGCGGCCATTTTGATGACGTCATTACAGGTGGGACCTTGACCTCAGAAATAAAAATTAAATCTTTCTAAATAGCTCTTTTAAAGAGCTTTCAGATGATGTATTTGAGTTTTGCAATATTTGAATCTATGATGGAGTTTTAAGCAGTTAAACGAACGTATTTACCTGCAAAAGCGGCCATTTTGATGACGTCATCACAAGTGAACCTTTGACCTCAGAAAGAAAAATTACATCTTTCTAAATAGCTCTTTTAAAGAGCTTTCAGATGATATATTTGAGTTTTGCAATATTTCAATCTATGATGGAGTTTTAAGCAGTTAAACGAACGTATTTACCTGTAAAAGCGGCCATTTTGATGACGTCATCACGGAATGACCTTGACCTCCGATCAAGTGTCTCCCGGCGTTTTTTTGTCCTCCTATGTGAATTTAAGCCCCACATAAAATTTCAGACTGGTATCCAGAAGTGAAATATTTTTGCACTAACTCCACGGACTAATATATATATATATATATATCTATATATATATACACACATTCCAGTCACATTAATGTGACCACCACGTATTTTCGACTTTGACTTTAAATAACCAATCACAGAAGGTAATTGGTAGCACAATGCAGTTGAGGTTATATAAAGGGTGTGTGAGGGTTTAGTAAAACATTTCTATCCTTGGCTTAATGCAAAAACGAAGTGATTTATACGACATACAAAAGGGAATGATCATTGGCTTTCGGGTCAAGGGTGGAAGCATTTCCGAAATGGCTGAGTTTTTGAGCCGTTCGCTTGCCGTCGTGGTAAAAGTGTACCGTGCATGGCAAAATGGGACTGTCTAAAATCAGCAACATGGAAAACATGGAGCACCAGGAGCCATAGATGACAGAGGTGAATGGCAGCTGCGGAAATGCGTTCGGATACATAGACGGCTACTGTTGAGCAACTGACCCCCTAGATGAACCAAGGGGCCACTAACATCGTCTCCCAAACTACAGTTTAGGGGACGTCGCTGCGTCTGGGCTTCCGAAGCAGAAACCTGGTTCATGCACTTATGCTGACTACTGTCCATCGACGACGAACACTGGAATTTGCCCGCTAGTACCGCAGCTGGACGTCCATTGAGTGGCGACCCGGTAGCATTATCTGTTGAATCACGTTTAATGCTCCATCGGACAGCTGAAGGTTGGCGTGAAACGTCTGAAACCAAGCATCCTGCAGCATTGCCGGAACTGTCCAAGCTAGAAGTGGAAGCATTATGGTCTGGGGAATGTTTTCCTGACATTCTTCGGGTTCACTCATCATTGAAGAAAGCACGATGAATCAATACAAGTACACATCTGTCCTTACGGACCATGTCTACACCTATGCGCATTGTTTTTCCTCAGGATGATGGCCTCCATCAGCAGGACAATGCCAAGTACCATACAGCTGCCAGTGTACGCGCGTGACTCGAAGAGCACCAGGATGAGTTTACCCTTATTCATTGGCCAGCAAACTCTCCTGACTCAGCCCCTATTGCGAATATGTGGGACCATCTCGATCGGGTTATTCGCGCCATGGATCCTCATCCGCTTAATCTAGCGCAGCTGTCCACGGCATTGGAGTCGACAAGGCTCAAACTACCAGTGAACACCTTCCTGGCCCTAACTGAGTCTCTTCTTGCACATCTCGCAGCAGTTCGCTCTGCGAAAGGTGGTTATTCTGGCTTTTGACAGGTGGTCACATTAATGTGACTGGACTGTGTATATATATATATATATATATATATATATATATATATATATATATATATATATATATATATATACAGTACTCATTTATAGACACAAAAAATACATTATTTTAGTCATAGACATGAAAATAAAATGCATATATAACAAATAATTGCTTACTGTAATGCAATTAACTAATCTGTGTGCATGAATGGACCAAGTCATGAAAGCAATAGATCCTGCAAGAAAGATAGTCGTCATAAATATAATTCATTGACCAACAAAACAAGCACAGACATATATGTATATATATATATACAGGTTCCGGCATAATGAATGGCATCATATAAAAGGAACAGAATTTCGAAACAAATTGAAAATTTTATTAAAACAAACATTGGAAGCAAAGAAAAATGTGCCATTTACCATACTTGTTTTTGAACATACACCATACAGATGGTTGCCATCACAATCAGCTCTTTTTTCCAAGTGCTGCGCGAAAGCTTCCAAAGCCAAAAAAGTACGTTCAATGGTTTTGGAAAAATCTCCATTTTGGTTGTTGGAACAATTTCAAAAAGCTAGAATGTTTTTAACAAATTAAAACTCGCTGTAGTGTTTTAAACCTAGTGAAATTATCTTGTTTGTTTTCCCTTTATCCCCCCATTCAGCCAGTGAATCCAAATATTATTGGCCCGGTCATACCTGCTACAATCACATGATGTAATGTAAACAGTACATGTGTTGAGTAACAGGTGGCTGATTTCTAGTGAAAACAATTCCCGAAATATTTAAGAGAGTTCTAATGACTTGCTTTTGTCTTACATCTGAACCATGACGGCAGTTGCTCAATATGTTTCAGTGCTGAAATTTGTTACTTGATGTGAGTCAAGTGCTCTTGGTTTATTTTTTCATGCTAGGGACGTGGATTGAAATTGGAAATGCAGTAAGAATTTTTATATTTACCCTGCTATTAGAGCAGTTACATTCATAAAAGCTTCTACCTTGAAATTTTTGGAAGATTTGAACAACCTGTTTCCGTGAAGCATTGGGATGTCCATCCAAATTTAAGATGGAGTTAGGCATGTTCTGATGACGAGTCTACAGCGTAATTGCCCAGCCAAAACATGTCAAAGTTCTTTTTGCCTTGTCGTTTCTGAGTGGTTGTCTGACTGGAGACTCGCTATGCCTGAAGCTACTACTGGAGCCTTCATCTAGAACTGAGTCAGCCTATTCTGGAGTGGATGACCTGCTTGGTTCCTGCTGGTGTTTAAGTCCACTGTTTAATTTTTCAGCATGATGGAATCTTTCATTTAAGGATGCCTGTTATATGTGAATGGTATATCCTGTGATATGAGACATTTAATGTTTGTTTTACCAGGACTTTACCATTGTTTTCAGCATCTTTTCAAGGGTGGACTTGTTAGTAATCTTTGAACTTTTTTATGAACTGGAAGGAAAGTTTTGAGCACTTTTAATGAGCTTTGGGTGCAGGGGGGGATCTGCGGTCAAAACTGTTTTAGGTTTTCAGATTTCTTATTCTTACCAAATGTTAACTATTTTCTTATTTGCCCATGCACTCTAGAGCTTAAATTAAATTGCTGTTTAATTGTTATAAGTGAATATCTATTCTTTTCTCTCAGACAGACCATTCTATCCTTAATTTTTCTGGTGGTTTCCTTAAATGCGTTTTCAGTTTCGTAATATTGGATTATCGCCATTTTGTGATAACAAACGGGATACATTCCACAGCTATAAGCATTTTTTCCTTGAGTACACTTCCCCATACTGTGGCTGAACGCCAGGAAAGGATGCGTACAGCTCTGGAGGAGACCCGATTGTATGTGCTGGCCGGATGGTGGAAGCTTTCATTCAACGTCTGGAGAAAATGGCTGATTGGCATGGAGATCATTTGTATGGTGTCATATTCAAAACAAAGAAATGGCACTTAAGCTATGATAAATAGCATACGTGTTTCTTTGTTTTCAATGTTAATTTCAACAAAATTTTCAATTTGTTTCAAAGTTCCGTTTTGTTTATATCATGTCATTCATTATGCTGGACCTGGCATATATAACAAAACTAATACAAAAAAAAATACATGAAGACTAAAGGTTTTAAGAACAAAAATAATAAGAAGGTAGATTAAAAGCAGTAATTATTTGAAAGGTTGAATCCAGTACTATTCAGCAATGTGGAATTCATAATATGGTCAAAGAACTAAAAAAATTACACTACAAACTAAGTAGAGAATGACTAGAAACTAAGTAGAGAGTTTAAGCTCAAAATACATACATTACAGAACTGTAATAGGCAAAAGCACCAAATGTTAGACTGGAAGTAGTACATAAGAGCTTAAACCCAAAATTAAAAGCAGGGCTGTCGTCTTGACTAATAAGGCATTTTTTTCTGAATATTAGCCTCATACAGAACCTCCTGCTGCATGCAAATATCCATATATAAAGATTCTTTTCGGTTGTAAAATGTAACAAGACAAAAATAAAATCTTGCAGGCTAATAACTTTGAATTGGAATTCACGTCGTTTATCATAAGTTGTTATAAATTATATACATATACACAAATACATATACATATGTATATATATACAATGTATATAAAATAGTGTTTAAAACGTTACCTACCAACAACAGATAACAGCAATGTGTTGGTAAAATGCCTGTAGAGCTGAAGCTTTACAATATTCCTCCTCAGTCGCAATGTCCTTATTGTTTGAACTAGACTACTAAAAATTTAGAACATGTTAAGAAAGCTTTATTTAAAATGGATTTAACTTAATAAAGAGAAAAAAGAGGATACAGAGAAAATACCCACGTCACAATATTTCATTGTGTGAAATACCATTTTCCCAATATTTTCCCCTTTTTCTTCTTTTTAAATTTACGCAGAATGGCACGAATGAATGATTTACATATTCTATACAAAATTTAGCAGCCAATTGTTGATTTATAAACATTTTTTAGATTTAAGTCTGAATTATTTGTAGCAGTTCAGCAGAACATCAAAATGTTTAGAACTTAAATTACAGATTAGGAACTGATTTTATTCCCAGGAGAAAAATATTTAAAAAAATTAACAACAATTAGTTTGATTCAACATTATATTTGTTAGGCTCAAATAGACTAAACAAATTATCAGTTAAGGCAAAAAATCCATAAATTGAACTTTCATTGCAAGAGAAAAATAATATTATGCAAAATAATAGAGTATAACAGTGACTTAAAGCTTTAAAAACATAAAGGATATCCACCAACAAATGGCACTATCAGTTACGGCTAATGGTATTCCTGCCATTAAGGCTTGATTGCCTGGATCAGTTTTAGGCTGCAAGACAAAAGTTGATCTTATGGTTTTCGGTCAACTGATTAGAAAATTTGATTAAAATGAAAATGCTACAACAGGTATATGATATTATGAAATGAATAAAGCGTTAAGTATGTATCACCTTAAGAACTCGTAAACAACCTTCAATAGTACCCAAACAGAAGTAAACAGCACCAACACCAATGATTCGATGTAAGGTCGGGCCCAATCTTGGTCTAAATAAAGACATAAATGAATCAAACTAGGTCCAGGTAGAGCATAAAACAGTAACAAACAAAGTACATACTTTACAATGCCAAATCCTAGGCTTACAATGATAATCAACATCCTAGCTAATGTCCTTTTCATACATGATAATATTTCCGCAAATAAAATAGCTCCTTGAACTGTAAATTAAATATAGTTTAGTCGGATATATTTATATCACATAACATTTTAAAGAAATGGGAGGGAAAATCCGAAATTCATAATAAAAACAAAGTCATCTACTGAAACAAAATTTTAGTTGTACGCTATGTTACTGCCTCACTTAATGTTAGAACAGCAACAGTATGGCCACCAAAGTATCACTTAAAGCAAAGCACAAGGTTTTGCATAACATAACATAAACAGATGAATAAAAAGTGTCAAAAAAATAACATAAAATTTTCATAAGAAAACAAGACAAATATTAACACCTATTTTTTAGTGATATGACATGAAACCAAACCATTAAAAGTCACTAATTGAAAAAAAAAGTGGTGTTGACTCAAGGAATGTTTTTATGAGAAATACTTGATGGAAAAGATAAACTTATTTTTCCACCACAGTAAATAAATGAAAACAAAAAATTCACGTTGAAATAACTGTCTTAATTTACAGAATACTCAATTCATTTGCACAAATGAGACATTTTTACGTGCATATTTGCACTCTATTCTAGGAATTTTAAACGAGTTTGAGCAGGTGTGGCATACAGTGGTAGTAAGGGTATGGATTGCTGGAGGGATGGGTAAGATGCACTGCCAGATAGTACTCCCAGTGATAACTTCATATCTAACAAGTTTTAATAAGGTTTTTAAGAATGTTTAACCAGTTATAATGTTTTTAATAAACATGTCTCAAAAGTTTTGCATCCTGGATTCTTTAATCACGACACCACAATAGCTGCATCGATCATAGCTGTTATGTGGGAAATGCCCCCTCCCCCACCTAACTAATGAGAGTGTGCTAACGGAGCCGTCAAGTACAAATGAAGCAAGCTTCTTTTCAATTTATCTGATTCTAAAAGTGCAGCACCTCTCGCCTGGACTGCCTACGAAAACCTAGCGATAGCAAAAGCCACAAGTGCAAAAACTTTTCTGAAACCCTTATTTCTTTTAACATTGAATCAAATAAGTTTAAAGTTAACTGTTTTAAGTAAGCAAAGATAGTAATAATAAAGGGTAACAGGAGTAAGATTCTGAATAACAGTTGGAGTGTTGCATTAAGATCAGAAAAGATAACATTTACTTTAACAAGGTAAATTAAAATATCATAAGTATTGTTTCTCGGTGTTTCTTGTGGGTACCACTATAACTTTCTTAGTAATTCATCAAACTTCAAAAGTGACAAATAATTTTAATGATTTTTGCCCCGCTGTCAGAGAAAATTTTTCAAAAAAAAAATCACATTTTGGATGTCATCAAAAAAAATTACTTCAAACAATGAAAAGAATTTTTTCTGTCGAGATGGAATTTTTTGCACGGGTCAACAAGCTCCTATTACTGCTTGAATTCTATTACAAGGAAATTCCTGTTACAATAAATAAAATTTGCAGTCTCTTGAAGATTGTTGTATTGGGACTTAACTGTATTTTAGAATTTAAGGAACTAATGTGGTGCATCATAACAGGATGTGTAAATTTTCTAAAAAGTTTTCTTGCATTTAAAAAATAATAAAATAATAACTTGTACCTGTTGTGGGCACAACCATACAGTCAGGCAACAAGTACAAACCATTATTTTTCCAAGTACAAATTTTTTTAAAAAACAAAGTTAACGCATTCAAACCTCGTTAAGTAACCAAGCTTAGTAAGAGGCCCAAAGTTGGCGAAAGTCAAGGTTGGAGATTTAATGAGGCTTTCCCTTCCATCAATCCTGCATAAATGCATGCTTTTATGAGAACAGAATACATGCATGCTTTTATGAGAACAGATTTGAAAGAGCATATATTTTCCTTTCCAAATAAACTCTAATTAATAATAGTTGTTGTTTCAAATAACACTCGGGTATCTGATTCAGAGTTGGTAAAATCTACTCTGGGCCTAAGGAAGATACATACAGCTTCCGTTTTTTACGAGGACCATTAAGGTGGAAGTCCGTTTTAGCTCAATACACGTGCCATAAGGACCCGTTTATATAGTAGACATCTATTCATAACACACTTTCACACACAGAAAGGACAATGACAGGAGAGAGAAAGTACGTCAATGCCCAAGCCAGGATTCGAACCCAGGACCACCGCATCATGGTCAGACGTCTCTGACCACTCGACAAGGTGGCCGCACATTAATAATAGTATATGGATCATGTAAGGTTTCTCCATTCTTAACTATTTTTGTTTTTTCTTTAAAATATGTCTCTGTCGATTCCTTCCTTTGGATAACTTTTTGTTTCCAGAATTTAAGAAAAATGATTAATCATAAATAGCTAGTTTGTGGAATGTTTTTTATATTAAGCTCGCAAATTGGAATTTTTTCATGCTGGCTTTGGATTGTTTTTATTATATTTGCAGAACGAAACCAAAGAACTTGATATTATAGAATTCTGGCATAAACTATCTCTCCCTGCAGCTTGCTTATGATGTCGATCACAGATTAAGCTTCCAAACGCAGCCGACTATATGGGCACTCACCAGAAAAAGTACCTGCACCCAAATGAGCTCAAACACTCTCAAATCAAGCCCCATCTTAAAAATTTTCAATTGTGCAGTCTGTATCCATCCCCCCTCTCCACCATGGGCACAACTGCTTACCTAGTGACTAATCTAGGCTACTTGTAAGAAATGCATGATGGCAGGTGCCTGGGATGTATTCAGGGTTTCTATTTCTAGCATGTGGTTGTTTTCTTGGTGGTTTAAACAGTTATATTTTCATACCTAAAATCGCAGTTTTTGTCGAAAATCAATGCCAGTTGGCAGTTTGTAAAGTGGCGGTTTAATGAGGAAATTTGTATTACATTTCTATACAGGATGATATTTTTCACCGCCTTTGTAGGCGAACTGCGAGGGGGACGGTTTATTGAGGTACGACTGGTTCTTATTATGAAAAGACAACGTTTAAAATTCCGGAATAAAGTAAACCTAGGTGTGTTAAAATGTTACACCCATACAAATGGATTGAGCAAGAAATAAAATTGATAGATTTAATCTTTGAATAATGTCAAATTACGCCAAAAAAAAAAAAAAAAAAGAACACATAAAAACAAACAAAATAAAAAATGCAATTATTTTTTTGGCTCTTCTTACTTATGTGAAGTCTATTCTTAAAAATTTTAGGCCTACTTGAACACAACTTGAATGTAAGTACATCTGATTCCAACAATATTAAATCATTAAATAAGTAAATTTATATTGCCTATAGGTGTATATAAAAGTAGTAAAATTTTAGTCATACCAGATCTTCCTGTGTAGTTGATTGATTGATACTCAGCATAAAACACAGCTTTTTCAACCAATCCTAAAACACATGAATGTATTGAAAATTAATAACTGTTACACATAACTTAATGCTGACTCAGCATACAATAAAATATGTCATAATGATGTAAAAACTAATGAAACTGTTGAGGAAGCACATGTAGAAGTGATTAATTAGATGTCTACCTATTGGTTGATTGTTTCATGAAAAACAATTGATTACCCAGTTATTGTATGAAATAACTAAATTACACTCTTTAATAGTACTGGTAGTTATCAAAATAATAGAAATACTTGAGGTTCATAAGAAAAATCTACCGTTCATCGCAAAATAAGGGATCAATTGTTCTTTAACTTTAGTCATACAAAATATAGACTTTACCGGACATTTCCACATTGAAATTAAATCACTCATGCATTTGGGGGACGACAAAAAGGGGAGTCGGAAGAAAAACCGCTTTTTGACTATAAATCTTTGAAAATAGCTCGGAATAAGCTATAAATTTCAGTAATTAATTAGCATACTATGTATAATTATTGTACAAATTTTTATGAACGTACCACTCTTACTTCTGAAGATATGAACCATTTTTTTTTAAATGGCAATTTTATTTGAAGGGTTTTTGCTCATAACACGTAGAGTTTTTGATCAAACCTTATCAAAACTTCAAAAAAGATGACAAAATACAAGAGAAAGAACATACTAAAACAGTAAACAAAAATATTAAAAATCCGATGAGATATGAACGTTAAAAGGAAATAATTTTTCACGACGCATGCGCAAACGACAGAAATTTATAACTACAAAAATATTGTACCCTGATTTATACTGCATCTTATAAAAAAAGTTCCAGTTGAATATCATGAAAATTGAAAAAGATATCAGCGATCTAGTGAGCTGTATTTCATTCATTCGCAGACAATACATAAATGGCGAGGGGTTGTCAACAAATGGTGAGGTGACAAACGAGCATTTTTTTTAAATGTTAAATTATATACAGTTTGAAAATTTATATTCGGCATAGAAGTCACATTTTGCCTATTCGGCCAAAAAAACCTGATACGTATGTGGCTAAAAGTATCCGGACACCCCCTGAAACGTTGGTTTTGAACGATGATGCAATAACCTTTAATTTAAAAATAGCTCTTTGTGGACAGGCCCTCACTATTTATGTATTGTCTGCGAATGAGTGAAATACAGCTCACTAGATCGCTGATATCTTTTTCAATTTTCATGATATTCGACTGAAACTTTTTTTATAAGATGTAGTATAAATCAGGGTACAATATTTTTGTAGTTATAAATTTCTGTCGTTTGCGCATGCGCCGTGAAAAATTATTTCCTTTTAACGTTCATATCTCTTCGGATTTTTAATATTTTTATTTGCCGTTTTAGTATGTTCTTTCTCTTCTATTTTTTCATCTTTCCTGAAGTTTTGATAAGGTTTGATCAAAAACTCTAAGTGTTATGAGCAAAACCCCTTCAAATAAAATTGCCGTTTTTTAAAAAATGTTTCATATCTTCGAAAGTAAGAGTGGTACGTTCATAAAAATTTGTACAGTAATTATACATAGTATGCTAATTAATTGCTGAAATTTATAGCTTATTCTGAGCTATATTCGAAGAGTTATGGTCAAAGAGCGGTTTTTCTTCCGACCCCTTTTTTGTCATAACCCAAATGCATGAGTGATTTAATTACAATGTAGAAATGTCCGGTGAAGTCTATATTTTGTATGACTAAAGTTAAAGAACAATTTATTGCTTATTTTGCGATGAACGGTAGATTTTTCTTATGAACCTCAAGTGTTTCCATTATTTTGATAACTACCTGTAAATATGCATTGAATTTTGAAATTAAAATAGCGCAATGAATTTATTATTTTTGAAACAATATGTAACATTGAATTTAACTTCTATTTAGTGTCTTAGGCAGGGATTCAAGTGAAACAGGCGATCGCATATTGCAATCGCTACTGGAAATGAATTACATTAGAACGTTTCTTGATAAAAACATCGTGACGTCAGCGTGACGTTTGCCTATGAAAAACGAGCTAGATAAAACGTCACTGCCTACTTGGCGAATAAGAGGAGATCGCTGACCGCTTGTGAGCTCTTATTGGCTCCACCCGTAGTGACGTCAGTGCGATTAGCATTTATTGCGATTGCAACTTATCCAAATTTGGGAATTTGTGATTGCAATGATGAGTTGCGATCGTCCGTGTTTCACTTGAATCCCTGCCTTAGATAACAGTAACCATAATACAGAACACCTGTGTAATGGACAATCGTACTCTTACTATGAAAACAAATTAGAATAATAAAAGCGTGCTCTTATAGTATGAAATACAGTTAACACATTCATATTTAATGAAATGTGAGAAGGTGTCATCAGTGATGTTGCACTAAAAAAATAAAGCAGTATTCTCTCATAGATGAATCACGCTGGAATCTTTTATAGGATGAATTTGTAAAACAACAGTTGTGTTTGGCTTTTGAGGTAAAAATGACTCAAAAACAGCTGTTTGTCAAAATTACAAGGAAGTATGGCTGAAAATTGGTCAAAGTTTAAGAAGTGTTTTACGCTTTACTTAGAAAGAAGCATCTGGGGGGGGGGGGAATAATCCAACAAGCTAAAAATTGCTTTGTATGAGAGATGATTCTATCGACTTATTTAATATCTTTAAATCAGCCATTACAAATGCTAAATCATACTGTAAAATAAAAAACTGTTATAGGACAGAATGATAGTTACGAAAGAAACCTTTTACAATCGAGCATTTCCATACAAAAAATGATTACGAAATACTTTTCCTTTGAAAGTATAATGTTAATGTTCCATATTTGACTATTCTCCAATGAGGAAGATACAGCATGGGACATCAGATAAGATGTCAAGTTCAAGCTCTGTCGTGTGAAAGAGTGTTAATTATTTCATGTAGGAATCATATCTTAATTTTGGAAGTGCATCTTATAGTCCACTAAATTCTGTATAAATAAATTAACAGAATTTGGTACAGATGTGAACTTTCTTAAAAACTTTTTTTCTCTTACATACAAAATAGTAATTTAATGCTGCAAATAATTTTCTCAAAAGGCTTTGTGGGCTGCATGCACAACATGGGCCGTCGGTTGGAAATACCTGGTGTAGATTAACTTTAAATTTAGTTTAATTAACCTATCATTAGTGGGTCTGTATGTATAGGATAATAATCAAACAGGGTGCATTTAGTAATACAGTGAAACCTCGCTTAACGGACATCCCTTTAAAGCGGACACCCCTCATTACGGACTTTTTTTTTCCCATTTTTTTTCTAGGGTTAAACCATTAAGAATCCCCTCATCAAAGTGGACACTCACTTAACCGGGCACGGACACAGCTTATCTCGCAAAAAGGCTCTTTCTTTATTCATTAAAACGGACACAGATGGACAATTTCGGAGAAATCTGTCTAGTTTTTTGTTGGGAGAAAAAGAAAGAGATCCATTGAAAATACTTGATTCAGTTCACTTCCAACACAGAGATTGTTGAACACAACGGGAGGCAACCACAAGGAGGAATTAGTAACACCTTCCTCCACAACAAACCACAAAAATTTATCCCATTACAAAAAAACTGCCATTCCAAAACTTTACAGGAAAAAGTCTGCTGAGGTGGAAAGCCAATGGTGAAATCGATGGTTGAATCTATTGTTTAGCCTAGGGAGCATATTTTAGGCTCTTGGGGATAGCTCGGATTATAAGAAATACAGCTGTTGGTCATAGAGTGCGACTCCACTCGGTAAACTGGTTAAATGTCTTGATCTTCTCCCTAGAGTAATCAAACTGTCCGCCATGTCAGAACTATAGATTATAGGGTCTTGCCGCCATGTGCTCTTCAGTGTTTACAATAGAGGTTGAGAATGTGATTTTGCCTAAGACTTATTAAAACCTCTACTGCCAGACTGCGGCCTCTGCTGCACTTTATCAGTTCCCGATGAACGGGGTCAATTGTTGAAAAGTGATGCGTACTTAATTCCAGCAATAGGGTTTCTTTTGAAGTGAAAAAGAATGCTATAGCATAAGTGTGTAAATGGAAATAATTAGGAATTATTGACAGGGGGAAGAAGTGAAGTTCCTTGGAAGGATTTAGTTTCATTTCTAGAGTTTTAAAAGAGGTACCTCGTTTGACTATGTTGCATCGTATGTTCTCTATTCGCATCCACGTAGACAAAATGCCTTGCAAAACTTTGACTTTGAAAGAAAAAATCGAAAATGAGGAAAACCCATTAATGAATTAACAAAATTAATACGCCTCAGTGGTAAAAACGCTCTCAATAAAGATGAATATGCTGACATTGATGTAGATATTGAATTTGAGATAAATTTCTTACAAATGGAGAAGATAGTTGAAAGCCTAAAGCACAAGGAAACCGAAAGTGAAGGAGAAGAAGACAATGCCCGGATAGGGGAAGCACCTTCTGGAGACACGAAGATTAGAGACTTACGTGATGCTCAAATATACATTGGTGAATTAAAATGTTTTTACTCAGCAAGAAATGAGAAATGGGAGTAAAATTAACTCAAGAGCTTAAAATTTATCATTAAGAATGATGAGCATAAACTACTCCAAACAAACTTCTATAACACATTTTTTTTTTTACAAAACTAACATCAGGTGAGTTTATGTACTTTCTTAGCATATTTTTAATTATTTTATGAATTTTGAACTTGGAACTATAGCTTATTCCATTTCATTATTTTTCTGCTATTACAACAATATAGCTCTTGATCAGGGAATAAGTTTTCTTTTAATATGTGTAGTTAATTGCTCTGGATCATTCCATTTTAAATCAACATATTTTAAAAAAGTTGTTGCATCACCATTTTTGATTTTGACGAAAATTTGCGTGTGTATTCCTTTTACTGCCCAGAGCTCAAAATAGTGTTCATTTTATTTTTAAAAAATTTACCCTTTGATATATAGGCCATTTTTGTTGTTGGCAACAACAAAAATCGGGCATTTTGATGCTTTGTCTTATGAACTATAACTTTTTTCTATCAAAGATTTTGAGCTCAAACATAGCTCATTAGAAAGCTAAGAAAAAGATCTTTTTATATATGCTATCAATACATTTCAGATTTTTAAAAAATATTTATTTTTCAAGGTCAAAGTTCACGACGAAAATGATTTTTTACTACTTTCGAAAATTAAAAAAATCCTGAAGGGTTCAAAGTAACAAGCCAATTTTTTTATCATATATTCATAGTCATGGTTACTTACTGCATAAAAAAATGGCTTGTTACTCCACCCCCTTTATGAGGTATGCCCCCCAAAGTTGTAAATTTTTTTAAAAATCCAATTTTCAACGCTAAAAAAATGCATGTGGGGGGCAAGATAAAAAATTTTTTATTTGTGGTATTTTAAGTACTTTTTACCAGATTTCTAATAAAACAACAGTTGCTTTGTTATTCAAAGGCGTTTGGCAGATATAAAGGACTGAACTTTCAAAAATTGCACAAAAACAACATGATTATTTTCATTTTTTTAATCTTTTTTTTAATTTAAATGTAATTATATACCTTATTCTTTGCTTTAAATGCTAAAAAAAGACTAATAAGAGCAATGAAGAAACATATTTAAAGTTTAATAAGATAATTTAATATTTTTAACACCTGGGAGTATAGAATACCATTAAACTTGTCTGATTTTTAAACATCTGATTGCTACCTACAACAGGACTGAGCATTTCTCAACTTGTCCAGGTTTGTTCATACCATGTGGTCATCCTTGTTCTGGCTTGCTCTCACATGTGTATCTTAGTCGTCTTTCAAATTCTGAAAGAAGTAGGTTGTTGAGCTAGTGTTTCTGCTGTAAAATCTTGTGAAGCTTATGTGATTTCTTATGTGAGTGTACTAATAGTGCTCTACAGTGATGATGATAAAACTTTATTGCACCTGAGAACTGGGGGTAAAACTATTGAAACTGTTTGTACCTACCATGCAAAAAAATTTCTTGACAAGTTTTGCTACCTTTATGGAACTTCTTGCTGCATCATCATCACTGTACTCAGAAATACTATTTACAGTAGACTGCCTACTATTACTTAAAATATTACAATCATCAATCTCAAAAACTCCTATGGAGCATTTAGGGTTATCCATAACTTATTCACAGTTTACATGTAGAAAGACAAACTTAAATTTATATTTAAGGATTCTAAAGAATTTCTTCTTTTACCTTTAACAAAACATTCTGTGAATATGAATGAACTTGAAATGAAAAGAAATCACATAAGCTTCACAAGATTTTACAGCAGAAACACTAGTTCAACAACCTACTTCTTTCAGAATTTGAAAGACAACTAAGATACACATGTGAGAGCAAGTCAGAACAAGGATCACCACATGGTATGAACAAACCTGGACAAGTTGAGAAATGCTCAGTCCTGTTGTAGGTATCAATGAGATGTTTAAAAATCAGACAAGTTTAATGGTACCGTAAATCAGGGTTACTTGGACCCTAGGGGGGTACTTGAGCCCACTACAATAAAATGATAAAATCTAGGTTTGGTACCTACTAGTTGAAGACTTGCACGTAGTTCCTCGTTTCTCCACTAGGTAGAAGCCCTCTGCAGTCTCTAACGCTAGTACCAAACCCAGATTTTATCATTTTACTGTGGGCTCAAATAGCCCTCTTGTGGGTCCAAGTAACCCTGATTTACGGTATTCTATATTCCCAGGTGTTAAAAATATTAAATTATCTTATTAAACTTTAAATATGTTTCTTCATTACTCTTATTAGTCTTTTTTTAGCATTTAAAGTAAAGAATAAGGTATATAATTACATTTAAATTAAAAAAAAGATTTAAAAAATGAAAATAATCGTGTTGTTTTTTGTGCAATTTTTTGAAAGTTCAGTCCCTTATATCTGCCAAATGCCTTTGAATAACAAAGCAACTTTTGCTTTATTATAAAGCTGGTAAAAAGTACTTAAAATACCATAAATAAAAAAGTTTTTACCTTGCCCCCCACATGCATTTTTTTAGCGTTGAAAATTGGATTTTTAAAAAAATTTACAACTTTGGGGGGGGGGGGGCATATCTCATAAAGGGGGTGGAGTAACAAGCCAATTTTTTTCATAAAGTAAGTAACCATGGCTATGAATATATGATAAAAAATGCGCTTGTTACTTTGAACCCTTCATGGGTTTTTTAATTTTCGAGAAGTACTAAAAAACGTCATTTTCGTTGTGAACTTTGAACTTGAAAACATAAATATTCTTTTAAAATCTGAAATTTATTGATAGCATATATAAAAAGATCTTTTTCTTAGCTTTCCAATGAGCTATGTTTGAGCTCAAAATCTTTGATAGAAAAAATGTTATAGTTCATAAGACAAAGCATCAAAATGCCCGATTTTCGCTGTTGCCAACAACAAAAATGACCTATATATCAAAGGGTAAATTTTTTAAAAATAAAATGAACACTATTTTGAGCTCTGGGAAGTAAAAGGAATACACATGCAAATTTTCATCAAAATCAAAAATGGTTATGCGCACCCCATTTGTTGATTTAAAATGGAATGACCCTCTGTAATAATTAAATTTATTTAACAACTAATTTTGTATTCACTTTTTTTGTCCCTCCCTTAAGTGGACACCCCTTTAAACCGGACAATATTTAGGTTCCTGTAGGTGGCCGTATTGGAGGGGTTTTACTGTAACTTTAACTTCCATTGACCGGTTTGGATAACAATAACCATTATGCAAAGCGCCTTGTGCACACAGACATACACCCTAAGATCCCCTGTATCTACCACTACACGTGGTTTAACCGGTTGAATGGGGCATTCAACAGAGCTGTTTTTTAATCCAGAGTAGAAGACGAACAACCCTGGTCCAGCATCCCAAAGATATTAATATGAATGGAGAACTTGGATGACTTAGGAACAATGAACATATTCACATGCAGCAGGGACCATTGGTGAACAGAGCGGATCTTTGACCAGTAGGGATCAAACCCATGGCCCTCCGGTTATAAGTCTGACGCCTTACCGATTGAACCACCATGGCCCCAATTGTGCAATACTCTGGATTATAGGAGAACACTTTAGTTCTCTGGACCATCATTTTTTTTCTGATTGTTGTAGATATCTTCCTTGGGGTCAGACCAGAAAAAAGTCAGGTAAGGTAATGCACGAAGATTACGCCAATTCAAGGTAAGCACCTCTTGGCTGGTCCCCCACTGCACTGGAATTACAGGTGACGTCTCTGCCAATTCTGGTTGTGTGCTTAATTTGTCGCCATGTCTATCAGTAATCCCGCCAATTTTGAAGTGCATTACGGTATTCAGATTTTGAATGCAAATTCGCCCCGCTGAAATTCACCAGCAAGTTTATAGAGAAGGTGCAATGAATGATAGTAATGTGTATAAACAATGTCAGCTTTTCAATAAAATCTTCATGACAACGCTTGGCTTCACACTGCAGCAAGAATGAAATTGCAACTGAACAATTTTAACTCGGAATTACTGGATCATCTGTCTTACAGCCCAGACTTTGCACCATCAGACTTTCCTCTCTTACCAAAACTTAAAGACTTTCTCGGTGGGAAGCGCTTGGGAAATGATGACATGCCCAACGAAACAGTTACAAACGGTTTAATGGCAGGCAGCAGAGTTCTTTGAGGCAGAGATTTAAAAGATGTTGCTACAGACAAATGGTTGAAAGTTGACAGCGACTATGTTAAAAAGTGAAAAAATGTTTATTTTGTACTTTTTTTTATCTAATTTGAAATAAAATAAAATTTCTTTTACTCCATTACAAAACGGTTCTTACTTATAAAATGACTCTCATACTACTCAAAGCAGTGAAATGAACTGTTAAATTTAACAAGTAATAAATGCAAAACAGTTGGAAATATATAAAATTTTAAGGCTTTGGTACTACCTAAAAGGATAACAGCTCCTATCCAAAATTGAATACGAAGTAAATCCCTCCATTGAAGTGCTGACATAACAAGCCATGCAATAGCATACATAACATAAATGACGCACATAATTCCATAAAACTGTAAGAAAATATGAATAAAAATTTAGTACAGGAAAAACATTTTGCTAAAATTTAACTGATGTTGCAAACTGGCTGAAAGACTTAATAATATTAATATGCTAAAAAAAAGTTCGAAGCTCATGAGTTAAATTCACACTTTAACATGAAGGAGATTTTTTATAAGTATTCAATTTTGATAAATACCCCCAAAGCAGAATACTTTGTAATGTTCTGCAACGTAAAATCATTTGACCAAAATCGTTCTGCAAGTACTTTAAGGTCTAGTAACTTGAGTTCAAAAAATCGAAAAAAATTTTTTTGCTTGATTTGAAATTTACAATGTCTTGAGAATATACTGTGAAAATGGCAGATAGAAATTCGAAATATTTCGGGAGCTATAACGAGTTTCCTAGAGCGCCTCGGAGTCCAACCTTTAAGGAAAGTAGTCTGATAACTTGGGTTCAAAAAATCGAAAAATATTTTTTTTTTTTTTGCTTAATTTGAAAGTACAATGTCTTGAGAATATACTGTGAAAATGGCAGACAGAAATTCGAAATATTTCGGGAGTTATAACGAGTTTCCTAGAGCGCCTTGGAGTTTGCTGTTGAACTTTAAACGCGTTTTTCTCAAAACACTGTTTTTCTGGTCGGCCCGGGTCCTAACTTTTGTTCTACTGAACCGATTGCTTTCAAATTTTAACAGGCTGTTCTACACACTTATAGTTCTCGTCGGAACTAACGATAATTTTTTTCACCCCTAACTTTTTATTTTACAACCCTTTCTTTGCTAAAATAAAATGACTTTTTTTTTCTAAGTCCGCCATTTTGTTATTTACCCTTGAAATTTAACTTCAGTAGTTCCGACCAGAATGACATGTCTATAGATTAAGAATAATCAAGAATATTTGATTTCAGATAACATCAAGAGCCAAAATCACCCGGGCCACCCACGTGCATTTTTTTTTTTTTTTTGAAGTTCCAACTTCGAGTGACAATAAAAATAGTAATAAACTACTAAATTTTTTCAAATAATTTTTTTTTTTACATTTTCAATATGTAAATAAAAACACTCTTAATATTCAAGATAATTCATTCTTATTTTCCTATAAAAAACCACCCTACAAAAAAGTCATGAAAATTAGGCATAAGTTACCAGACTACTACCTTAAGCACTGTACAGTACAAGTAGAAACATGACCGTTTTCAAAAACCATGATCCTGATATCAAAACGGTTTCATATAGGACTATGAAAGGAGTATTTGCTCAATTCTCAGTATTACTGCAGAACAAAGCCTGAAATTAAAATTGCAGCCACAGATTCTTGACAGAAAATGTAATACCCTTCACTATGCCTGCTCCTCCAAACATCAAAGAGCTCTAGATGCTTTGACACTGCATTAGAAGCAATGTTTTCCCTCAGAATAACAGCACATGGCAATAATGAGACCAAGTCTCAGAGACATAAAAAGTCTTAAGGGGCATAAAATAGGTGTAGTAAAACATAATTTTCCTCAAATATCTTTTTACTAAATATGTAATTTTGTGCAAATTCTGCAGATTTTGTCCATCTTGAAGTAAATTTAAAGTTACTGCAAATATCGCAAAAAAAAAATCGACTTTTTGATTTTCTGTTTAATATGCACATAAACTGTAGAAATTTTATTTTATTTTTTCTAATTTGAAGAAATCAGCAGAAATTGTTCTGAATCTCTACAGAATCATATCTTTAGTTAGAAAACTGCCTTTTCTGCAGAAATTCTACAGATTTCTGCAGAAAATTTTCAGAATTTTCCCTCACATTTGAACAGAATTGTTCTGCAGTTCAGATATCTGTTCTGCGACGTACGTTCCAAATTTAGCAGTATTCTGCTTTGGGGATAAATACCAACACAAAAAGTTAAATAAACTATTTAACACTTAAATACTTTTAACTTCCAACAAGTCTGCATTAATTTGCTAAACAGTTCACTGAGACACTTTAAATTGCAGAAATTATTCCTTTTTAAAAGTTTTATATTATGCAAATTAAAATAATCACAGGCTTGAAATTTTCACACAAGGCTTGAAATTTTCACACAATCATATAACATTAAACATTTAGCTATCTACACCTTAAATTTCCTCAATTTATTGTTGCTTTGCTTAAACAACTAATAAATCCAGAAATGAGAAAAATTTTAAAGCATAATAAATGAAGTGCAACCAATAGTGTGTATATGAATCAAATGCAGATGAATTAGTCTATAATTACGGATGTATCATAGCTTTCATATGAAGGAGATCTAGCTATGCACATAGTTAAATTTGTTATTACTGCATGCTAAAGTTTTAAGACAATATTGTTTATCCCAAATAAATCACTGTTCACATTTATCCCTCTAATACAAGATGTTTGAAGCTGAATCTCACTGTACAAGTCTCTGTCTTACAATTGTCTTTGGTGACTTAAGGATAAGTTTGAGGGCTTTTCCTTGAAAAATTTTATAAATTAAAGTCCCAAAAGCGCAACTTGCAAGCATTTTTGGTGATTTTTGGGGAATATATGGGAGTTTGGAGTACTTTACCAAAAAATCCAGTTGATTCAATTAACCACTGATTCAATAAACCAGCAAACCCTGCATCAGAAAATGAAAAACATCTCTTTCCTCCAAATCAATAACATAGGTCTGTATCAAAAAACTGCATGGGATATTTTGAGTACTCTTTGTGTTTTTCGGTGTGCTGAATTTGAAAATGATATCCGTTTTTATCCATCATGTACAGTTTCTCCACAAAACCTGTGTACTGAGTGTGGTAATGTATCATTTTACCTTTATATAACTGAATGAATACTATACTAGTTAATGATTTAAAAAATGGTTTACTACAAATAGTTTTACTTATTTGTTTCTTAGATGTTCAGGGTGGCCAAAGGAAGAACAAAACCTTTTCCCTGACTTCCTCCCTGTCCAACTAAAATTTTCCCTGATTTCTCTTATGACCCGTTTTTCATACTCTTGAAGCTCAATTTCTATTTTTCCTTGACACTTGAATTCTTGGATACTTCTGCCTATTAAAACTTCTTCAAGCATTATTTCTTTTTCTAAAATGAGCAAACAATAACAAGCAATGCATTTGTGACTGCTAATTTGTTAAGAAAAAAATAAATTACATGGTTGGTTTGATTATTTAATAACACTAAAAAAACATCATAAACAAAAGGAATGTTTTTCAAATTTAAAATCAGTTTACTAAACTCCCATAATCTTGAAAGAGAGCCTGAAAATTTTTATTCAGTTTTTAAAAACTTTTGAGGAACATCTTCCACTGCTACTCTTTCCTCTAACTTCGCAAAAGATTAAACTGAACTTTCAAGACTGGACAAACTCTCTTCAGCCTTAAGACACCAAAAGATGGTACTTGGGTTATGAAAACTTTTCAAGAGAGAAGTCCCAAACCCATTCCCTAAAGTTCACCAAAGGCGGCCAAATTTGAATAAGCCTTACTATTTCTTTGCTAAACAATTCCTAAAAGATTTAAGCCTTCAATTTTAAATCAGGGGAAGAGGGACCCCAAATCCTCCCTCCTTAAGTAACTGAAAGAAAAACATAAAATAATGTTTTTTTTACATAGTTGAGCTTTGGAAGTTTTTCATGGTTTATGACCCCAACACCTACCTTTACAAAAGATTGCAACTTAAAATTAGGCTTTCACACAAATCATCAGTTTTGAAACACATTCAGGGGGGAATCCTTGAATTCTCCTGCTATCACTAAAAATGACCCAAATTAGCATTTTTAATCCTAAAGTTTCAGATCGTTTTCTAAACACAGATTAACCTCTTTCCAATATTTACATCACCAAACACAACTAAACACTTTACAATTTAAATTTTGGAAAGTTTTTGGGAGAGAGCCTCAAAATTTCCTCTGCTTGAGCCACACAAAGATAGCTTTAGGTTCTTAATAATTCAGCTTCAACATTTTTTTAAGAGAGAGCCCCCTAAACATTTTCCCTAAATGCATCAGAAGGAATTTTTTCAAAAGAAAAGCCCCCACCCTTATCTTTCCACCCCCAAAGACAACCTTAACATTTTAAGACTGCAACTTTAAAAAAAATCAGATGATATCAAATAAATAACCTCTCTCCTAAGTCACTGAAAGATAGCTCACTGGGAAGTTCGAGATTATCCAGCTTTAAAAATTTCCAGTACAACCTCTGAACCCTATGCTCATGAAAGATGGTCCACAGTTGCATCTTTAAAACTCTAGTTTTGGATTTTTCCAACAAAAAGCCTCTTCCTGCTGTGCCTTGACATTGTCTAAGACACCCTAAAAGATTTAAGACCTTATTTTTGAGATCTTTCCCTCTCTTTAATTCACCCAAAGATAGCCCTAAACAGAGTTCTCAATACTTCAACATTAATAAAACTTTAAGAGAGCACCCCAAATCCCTCCCATAAATTCACGAAAGATGATCCAAGTTTCCATTTGTCCTTCTTTCCTCAACACCCTACCCCCCTCCTCTATACTTTTAGATAGCCAACTACTAAAAGTCTTATACGCGCCCCCATTTTAGTTCAAACATTGCTCGACAGA
The DNA here is from genome assembly GCA_038373865.1 of Uloborus plumipes. Taxonomy (NCBI): domain Eukaryota; kingdom Metazoa; phylum Arthropoda; class Arachnida; order Araneae; family Uloboridae; genus Uloborus; species Uloborus plumipes. The sequence goes on along the minus strand of JAXGGA010000412.1, from coordinate 211,836 downwards.
AAGTCTCTCGACAGAATCCTCTCTCTCTCTTTAAGATATTCAAAAGTAACCTAAAATTTAGCTTTGAATGCTTTAACTTTTATTATTATTTTTTAAATTTTGGGGTACAACAATCAAAACACTTCTCTTTTGAGTTAACCGAAGATTGCTTAAATTTTGCGTTTTTAAGGCTGCAGTTTTGACAAAAAAAGCCACCCCTCCTCCACCAGTTTTACGTCACTAAAAACAGCCTCAATTTCTTCAAGAAATTCTAAACCTCTTATGCTCTTTAACTCTCCATATTTAAAAAAAGCATGCAACAACCTTTTTATGTCTTCGTTTACAAACAATTCATGACAGTTTTGAAAAATTTTCTAGTAAGACATCCTTAGATTATCAAAAATGTAATCGTTTTTAATACTTCCATGTTGAAAAATTACGGACTCAAGTTTTGATTTACCTTTCCCTGATTTGTTCCCTACTTCCCTGATAATATTCCCTGACTTTTCCAGAATTTTCAAAATCCCTGATAATTCCGGGTTTTCCATTTCTGTGGCCACTATGATGTTTAAAGACTACTTCCAGTTATAAAAACTGAAAAAAGGGAGAAAGGGTGGGTGTCGGATGAGGGAAAGTGCAAACAGGACTGCTACACTTGCCTACAGAGACACATTGATCAGGTTTAAATATGTTGCACTGGGTTCTTTGAAAACTAAGGATTTTATTAAAATAAGGGTGTTAGTGATAAGAGGAATAAGGAATGGTGGGGAGGGGGGGTGATTTTTTTTTTTTTTTTTTCGCTGGATTTGTTTATTAAAAGTGTTGGTTTGTGTTGATGTTTTTTTAAATATTTGTTCCCCTTCCTTATTAGATCCAGAAAAATAAATACTATCCACATAAGCAGAAATGCTGCCGTAATGCATTTTCTTAATCAAGCTGACACTCCTTTAAAAAATAGAATCGTTCAAAGTTTCTAGGTACTAGTCGTGGCTTCCAAGTTGGACATAGAAGATTATCGCAGTAGATCGTGAAAAGGTCCTGTTTCCAGCTTTTCACATTAAATTAGGATTAATGAAGCAATTCATCAAGCCTTTGCCAAACGATGGAGACTGTTTAAATCTGTTTGTTCGAAGCTTCCAAAATTGCCTGAAGCTAAATTGAAAGAGGGAATATTCACAGGACCTGATGTATAAAAACTTTTCTCTAACCCATTGTTTTCTGAATCAATGAATGAAACTGAAAAAGAAGACTGCAACTCATTCAAACATGGAGTAAAAAGTTTTTGGGGAATAACAAAGACTGGCTGTAAAACATCGTTCAGAGGATGTTGGCTGCATTCAGAGCTCAGCACTGCAATATGAGTGTAAAAGTCCATTTTCTACATTAAGTCTAATGAAGGTTTAGGAAGCACAATAGGGCCATTCCACTGTCATGTGTGGGACAATCAAACTCAAAATATTCATGAGTATTTGGCTGTAGCGCTTTATATTAAAACTGAACAGGAATACACACAGTATTTAATCTTTATATTTGATGCAAAGGTACTCTTGACACAGTTATATTTTTGTTTAATAATTTTGTTATTTAAAATTTAATTTATTTGTATGCGTCCCATGAGGGACATCCAAAGTCAACCTTGTACAATGTGCTGTATGAATTAGTTGATATTTTTGCTCTATTAATAAAGCTATGACAAAAAAAACTGCAGATTTTGAAAGCTCAGATTCCGATGCAGGGCCCAATGCAGGCCGATTTTACTACCGTTTATCGGTAGTCCTAGAAAAAAAACCGAAACACTCGCTCGTATTCGAAGACTATTAACACTAGAGACACGTGTAATACGTTATTCTTTCAGGAATTATGTGTTCTATAAATTTCTATTGGTAAATTGTTGTTAAGGGGTCGTCTTCATATAAAAATCGGCATCAACTTTAAAATTTTCTATGAAAACCCCCCTTTTTTATCGCATATTTGTGATCAGCAACATCATTTAACTTTGTATACCAAATCGTTTTAAATTTGCTCCAGCCGCTGCTTCACAATTGAACTGAGAAAAAACCGTCCCGTAATGTTAAAAATATTTTTAATACTTGGGCATATAATACCTAAACCACGATAGGTATGGCAAAGTTTGTTTTTTTATATCAAAGTATGAATCAAGCCAACAATAAAAACGTCATTGACTTCCTCTCAGATAAAATTTTGAATTTTTTATGAATTTTGAAATTAATATTTAATAAAATGATGATCTGGAACCATATAATATTTTGATGGAGAAACAATCTAGAAGCGGTTTCAAAGGAGAATCCAAAATGGGAGCTCAAAATATCCAGTAGTTTTTGAGATATGCTAAAAGAACCATTTTTAGGGACCATATACAACTGTGCAAACTGAAACAATAGCAGGGAATTTCTATGCAAAGAAAGAGGAATATGCTTATCCACCAGTTGCAGAACATGCTCAGCGTTTTTATATAGTATTTAGTTTTCAACAGTTATAATATGTTGAAAGCGAAACGCTAATAAAACTGCTGAGTATATTTTAAAACTGGTAGACAATCATATTTTTTGTCCATTAGTCAGAAGTCTGCATTCATGCAACATGTAGCAATTCAGAAAACTTTTTACGTGGACACTTGATTTTCATGGAAAACTGTGGTGTCTCGGAAGGTTATTTGGAATAATTTGTGAAGATTAGACGTTTTTTTAAATTCTGAACCACTGTTTTAACATTTTTGCCAATCCTAATACTGGAGTTTATATAAATACAAGAGGTTACTTTTAAGTTGTAACCTCTCTCCAAAAGGTGTGTGCTGCAACGGTTAGTGCGTAGCTAAAAATATGCATCCATCTTTGTTTAATCAAAAAGATAGAATGCTGCGTTTTTCCCTTGAACTCTACACAGTAGGGTTTTCTCTTCCAAATTTCAAAAAAATATTATAACTTTAACTAAACCCGAGAATTTTTAATTAATTACGAAAAGCAAACGTATTATTGCGAGTAGCTTTAGGTATCTTAATCGAAAAAATATGATTTGTCTACTCTTTGTAAATTTCGACCTTGAAAGTAGCCTTTTAAATGTGGTGGTGGTCCCTAAATCTTTGGTCGGTCATAACTTTTGTTCTACTGGTCCTAAAGTGATGCTGCTTGGTACACAGCGTACTTTTGGCCCTCCGCACCTAATTATGTAACCAAATGTAGGGGTTACCATTTGAAAATTCAGACTTTGAGTTCATTTCACTTTGTATATAGCCCCTTATCAAAATTTTACTCACATAGTTTTAAAGAAGACTTTAATCCATGTCAGAAGACACCTTTCTTTTGTTCTTGGCAAGTATAGCAGCCGAATAATTCAGAGTGTTTCGTTTTTTTTCTATGACTGTACCTTTACAAAAATAAAATAATAAAAACGGTACCTTCACAAAAATAAAGTAATAAAAACAGCACCTTCACAAAAATTACATAAAAAATCGGCATCTTAAATCATTCTAAATAAAAACCGGTACCTTCACAAAGATTGTTTAAAAAAATGGTCGAAAAAAGAAGTATTTTGACGAAATTCTGGGGACTTCCCATTGAATGCGTTTGTCTTTGCTCCACTACTATCGGCATTTCCGCGTTGTGAAATGAAGTTATTACTAAAGACAATGTCGAACGGAACGAACTGAAATGAAGCGCCGGCCGAGGCGTCCATTGTTTACATCGCCGATCAAACCATGTGCGTCGCGAGTTTTTGAATACGTGCTACATTATTAATTAAGTGTTTAATTTAGTTGATTTTTTAATTGAAATCATGTCAAAACGAGGTTGACCAGCTACTGAGGTTCCAGACATAAAGATTATTATGTCAAACGTTAAAGACTGCAAGTTGCAGGCTGTTATTACTTTGTTTTTATTTTTTTTTTTTTTTCTTCTTTTGAGTATTAGTCTTTTTTTATGGTGTTAGCAATTGATATTTTTTTTTGACAATGTAAGTTCTTTTTGTATTATTTAAAAAGATGATTATAAATGTAACAATGACATGAGTTTTTTGTCCAAAATTAAATAACTTAAATGTGCTGTAAAAAAATAGCGAACAAGAAGTAGTAAATTCACAAAAATAGGATGACGATTAAATATATTCACAAAAATAGGTAGTAAGATAAAAATCCTGGATTGGGCCCTGCGATGTAAATGAAACATGTCTCATTTGCTGAGATATAGTAATTTAATCTGTTGAAAAAAATTATGTTGGGGCTATTCCACGATGAAGTAGCCATTTTGTCCCACACGTGACTCATATATTTCATTGAAAAGTAATAGGTAATGACGAAATGTTTTCTTAAGAAATCACACAAATGTGCATGATTTTTTAAGCAACAAAATATTTTTCATGACCCTTTTAAATTATTATTTTTAATGAAATGTATGAAGCCTTATGTGTGGGACAAAATAACCGTTTTCCATGGAATGGCCCAATTGTACTATTTTGTTTTTACTGATGGTTAAAAGTTCACTTGTACACCTGAAAGGTTTGGATTGCGCATCAAATATTGAAATCTCCATATGGATTTTAATTTAATTTGTATGGTTTCCAATTTTCCAGCTTTAAAGTTGAAGTTTATCATTTGTTGGCTGTTTGACATAACAGAATATTTCATGCTATACTTGCCTTCAGCCTTACGGCAATGTACTAAATGAGTTAAAGGTATTGCACAGATTCCAGTCTATCTTCGTTCAAGTTTATCCATTGTTGAGAAAGCTTAACATTTTGGAATAAAGATGACTGCTATCTTCCTGCATGCAGTGCTTACACAGTTGACAAAACTTTTGACGTTACTACATGACTACGTGCTTTGGTTTCAACAAAAGCAAGGTGTTTTAGGTAACCACCAATTCCGTTCAACGGTCTTTTGCAAACAGAAGTGAAAAGAATAGTTGGATACAAGGAAACAAAATATTCAAAGACCTTTTGAAGAAAAATCTGTATTAAGTATTTATAATGCATGTAGGGTGATCATATCGCATATGACTTCATTATATTTTGATGCAAGATTGTGACTTTAAAATTTGGAACTTGATCATTTGTCCAATGGGCACTTTGCATCTCCTCCTGATATGCAATAATATAATTTTCTGAAAACATGGTTTGAACCAAAGCTCTGGAGGATCTCATGGAATCCTTCTTAACGTGATCTTTTAACTTCTCAAAGTACTCTTATTGGTTATCTTTAATGTAAGAGTGGGACAAGAATTTGGGAAGTAACTTATTTAGGACATGACTCCCATCTCTCAGTATGTGCCTTCATACATTATTTTGCTGCAGCGAATGTTTTCTCCAGTTTTCTCCCATTGATACCATTTCATTTGCTCTAGATATTTTCTTCATGCGGGATTTCTGGAACAATGAAGTCTTCCTTCATAGCAGATTCATAAAACTCATGCTAAAAGTTAGTAAATCTGCAAATGTAGAATAATTGTTATTCATACATTCATCACTCTGCAAAGTCTCGTACTTTCTCGAGCAATAAATTTTAAAAGATTGCAAATCTTTTGAAACAAGGTTTTCATGTATCTGGCATACAAGTTTTGTAACAGAAGTTTGATGGGTAAGGATCACATAAAGCAAAGACATGTCTGTTACTGAATATGATATATGTCAGTTACGGATGAAAAATGCTATGTCTGTTATAGGATAAAAAGCCCTTTAATATACAATTTTTTTTTTCTGAGAGGTAACTATATCGATTGGATGTCTATGAAGTTAGAAAATTGAATAGACGAGTTAAATTCAATCAGAATTTTTTTCAGAAAGTGAAAAAATAATGAATTTGTATAACGGAAGTAATGCATTTAATAAATTCAAGTAAATTCAAGTAATGCATTTCATAAATTAATAATGCTTGAAGATATTTTAGTCTGATTTTTAATTAAGTTTAAACATTGGTGTAGTGTAAAACCAATCGATAATTTCTCTAACTTCATTACTTTTTTATCTATCAGAGATTAGAATATGGTCAATTTTCTTCATTTATATACTTCTTTTACACTCTTCACATACCAAACAAATTTCTGCACAAAATTCAAACATTAAGCACATTTTTTTTTACTTTTCAGTAAGCTATACACTCCAAGACTCTACAAAAGTAGCGTATTTTTTAATTCATACGGCTTTCATTTTTATGTCTTTCGGCTTATTTCAAAATGGAATTGCCTATAAATGCTTCTCTGATGATGGTTTATCTTATTCATTAATTAACAAATCAGGTACTCAATCTTGGGTACATAAATAGTCTTATGATGGGGAAAAGTATCCAAAATAATCTCTTTCTTCAGTTTAGTAATGAACCTGGGTTTTCTTTTACAAATGCTCCATTATCCGTTTTTTTTTTAAGTTCCCTTTTAGCGATTTTTTTGAATTGTTATCCATTCCATTCTAAATTCTCCTGGGTCATTCACCCTTTTTGATTCATGAAAAAATGCTAAAGTTTTATGTTATGCCAAAAGCAACTGTCTTTGAAGATGCGTAGCATTCTCTATTCTGTTTTGAGGTGCTGTTAACTGTATATACCGGTCATCAGTTGCTGTAGTGGCGCGTGGCCGACCTTGCCCTGATCAATGTATAACATTTCCTGTTTCTTGGAATCGATTCCACACTTCTGACGACTCCAACATCATGTGTAGTTGTATGTTAGGTTTTCCCGGATTCCAGCCTGCCTACACTCTTAAAAGTGTGCCGCTTATATGTAAGGCACAAGAGAATTGTGCCTTATAGTAATTACATATCAGAGGCACAAAGCGTAGGTGCCTCTGACACATACAAAGCACAACGAGATGAACGGCACGGACAGGAAAGCAAAACTTTTTAAAGTCACACTGAATCGGCCGTGCCTTTTAAATTCCAACTTCGCAAGTTTTAAGCGGCACATTGGGTAAGCCGCTGGGTTTGAGGTTATAGCTGATCACGTGGCTCGTATGTTTATTTTCAGTGCTGGAGATAGCGGAAAGTTTGCTTTTAAAATTCAGGATTAAATGTATTCTTTCGTCGTTTTCAAGCAATATTACTAGTTTGAGAGAAATAGTTTTATATATTGCATTGTTGTTTGATGCGGATGTAAGAATAGGGAACGAAAATCAAGTTGTAGTGTAGAAATTTGATCGTTCCATGCCTTTCCTTTGCAAGATTCATCGTTTGAAGAAACGGCAAATGAAAAGTCAGTCGGGCGCATTTTGTGCAGAATAAGCATTTTATGGTTTGCTCTGAACATTTATTATCAGAAGAAGATTTTATTTATCTGTCCATCCATTATGCATTATTAATTGCCGAGGCATAAACTGCTGTTTCAAACGTCTTCCTATGGAAACATCGATAACAAAATGGGCAGCAAAAGAGTTGTGTTAGTGTATTTTTTAAAATCTACATACTCCTTTGCTGATCTTTTTTGTGCTGTATGGTGACATTTTGTGCTACGACAGGTATGTAAAATAGATCGTCCAATTTATTTCTATTATGATTTATCAGCGTTATTTTAATTAAAATCTTAGTCTCATTTGCCATAATGGTTTAATATGTTAGATATTTGATACTGTTTGTTGTTCCGGCAAAAAGCTCCATTGACAAAAGAAGTAATTATTTTTTAGTTGCATGGGCTTTATTATGATAAATATAGTCTCACAAGATTCGGTTGACTTTAAATTTATTGTACTACTTTTTAAAATATAGTAGGATTTTTAAAAAATAATAAGTTATGATTTAGCATTTTTTTTTAAAGTTTAAAATTAATTTTAACTCAATTTGATAATATTTCGTAGTACTTCATCATGATAAAGTATAAATTCTCACAAGATTCAGTTGAATATAAATTTGTTGAACTTGTTAAAATATAATAGAATTTTTAGGCAAAAATAAGTAAAAAAAAAAGACTATTCTCGTAGAAATTGCAGATTCAAAACTAAATATTTATAAAAGAAACTTTGCCTCTGTGCATTAAAGTTTAAATTCACTAATTTTCTGTATCGCAGCATTTATTTATTAAATTTAATAAATTTTAACTTAGTCAAATTTCATGTGGCCTTTATTACGGTAAAATACTTTATCACGAGATTCAGTTGACTTTAAATTTATTGAACTTGTTATCGTTTAATGAGATTTTATTACACAAAAATGCAACTTTTAGTGAAATTTGTTTGTTAAACAATTTTTCTTTAGCAGACCGTGTACTCAGTGATCAATTTACAACATTTTTTGGATCCGTATAACATGTTCGTAGTTATAAAAAATCTGGTATGGACCCCACACTACTTCCTTTTACGTGTTAATTTCTAAGTAGTTGCCTTAAATGTTAAAAAAAAAGTGCTTGGAGTGAGCAAGGTAACAATTCAAATATTTGCTCCCCTAATCTGCCACGAAACAATGCAAAAAATATTTTACAATGGTTAATTTTCTAAACATTGCTGATATTAATATCATTCAGTGAATTTTTCGCAAAGTATCGCCAATAGCGCCAAGTTGAACCCAAATTCAAAAAATAATTTTTTCGCCAAATTTGTCGCCAACTTGGCGTCAAACACTTGGCGACCAAAAGCTTGGTGACATATCGCCAAGTGGTTGCGCCAATTCATATCACTTGAGCATGCATTGAAATTAACACTGATTTACCCAAAAAAAGGGGTAAAACACCCCCTTGGGAACATTCGAATGCAACCACAAGGGGAGGTGCACAACTAGACCATCCTCAGAGCCTACATACCAAGGTAGAAGTTTCTAAGGCATATAGTTTTTGAGTTATGCGAGACACATACGCACATACATCCGCACATACATCCGCACATACGTACATACAGACGTCACGAGAAAACTCGTTGTAATAAAGTCGGGGGTGGTTGAAAAGGATTTTTCGGCTGCTTATATGTTGGTAGGTACATATGCACGTGCTGACAGGTCGAAAAAACTACTGAACATTCATTCGGGGGTGAGCAAAATCAAGATTTAGACTCAAATTTGAGTGATTTTTTTTTCGCGATCACAATACTTCCTTTACTACGTAAAAGGAAGTAAAAACTGTTATGATGATTTTGAATTGTAACAGAAGTTTAAAATGTGTTTTGATGTGAATTACAGAAATCTTGCAATTTTTACCGAAATTGCATGGAATGATCGGTTATTATCCTGTACGTAATAACTAAATTTGAAACTACAGCATTATAAAACATCAAGTGTTTGCTCTCCCTAAAAAGATACTATTTTGCATAACAGGTTGCAATCACTCTATATTTTATCCAGGGTGTCAATGATTTAAATCAATTGATTTAAATCAGTGATTTAAAACGCGATTTAAATCAATTGATTTTTTTTAAAAAATCATTGATTTAAATCACTTTTTATTTTAATCCTTAAAAAATTATCTTGGACAACCCCAATTTCATTATTTTTACCATTTTCTTTTAGATCTTTGATTTCCATCTAATAAATGGAAAAGTAATCCTACTCATCCCCTCTCCACAGATGCTGGAAGGTTGCAGTCCAAATAATATGTATGCACAAATAGTGCTATCTGCTGTCTAATATGTGAAATAAAGAAAATACATGCAGGTGCAGGGCAGGTGTTGTAAAGAGTGAATTGAGGGGGGAGGGACAAGATAGAATGTGTGTGATATACTTTCAGTGAAAAGAAAAAACAAAAACAACCAAACAGAAGATGAATTTTCTATGCCTTGCATTAGCAACTGGGGGTGGGGGGGGGCAGTCTTTATTAGTGGCTGAAATGGAACATATTCCAGCTTTACAAAACAAAAGCAAAATTAAGAGGGGGGGGGACTGAATGCAGTGAGGATTGGGTTGAGCTTCCTGCCCCATTTGATTTTTATCCTAGCTAGTAGACAGGATTATTTTCAGATTGGTTCCTTAACACTATTTTCTGGGTTTCTTACTGGTGAAGCTTTACTTCAAAGGTGTTTTTGTATTTTTAAAAACTTAAAGGTAAGTTGTTCACAAATAAAAATTAATTAATAACTGAAATTTCTAATTTTTTTTTAATCAAAAAAATCCGATTTAAATCAAAAAAATCTGATTTAAATAAAAAAAATCCGATTTTTTTAAAAAAATCATTGATTTTTTTACACCCTGATTTTATCGCATTTCCATTTATTACATTTAATAAATTTTATATTAAAGCAACTAAAATTAAAAATAGTTGAAATACCTTGTTTAGTTTCTATTCTCAATATTGTCTTTCAAAAAGTTACCTTTTGATTAAAATTGAATTAATTCAATCATGTAAGACTACTTTTGTTTCAGGATCAAACAGAAAATTTGTTATGAAGTACTTATTTTTGCTATGTCTTACATTGGCAAAAACAGAAGTTTAATAGTATTTTTTTTTCTTATCTTGTCCAACGTTCGGTTCTGCTGACAAGATTAGCGAAAATAAGAGCTTATACAACAATAAAATCAGAAAATGTTTGAAATAAAGTATTATGCACAAGATTTTTATATTCTTTGGGAAACATTTTGTTTTGATATATCTAATTAATGTGTCATGAAGAATTAAAACCTAAAAAAAGTTTAAAACATGCAAGCACTGGGGTAAAAAATTAAGAAGTTACTATAAACTGACGTTGAAATTCCCCGTAATAAACCATTATTATTATTATAAACCTATAAGAGGCACAAATCCTTTTAAATGTAAGGCACTGAAATCAAAAATCAGAGGCACAGACGTTTTCAAATATAAGGCAATGAAATCTAAAATCAGAGGCACAAACGTTTTCAAATATAAGGCACTGAAATCTAAAATCAAAGGCACGGTATGTGGCTTTTAATTTCAGAGGCACAAACGATGCCTTTCATTTTAAATGTGCCTCTTAATTTTCAGAGGCACAAAAATTAAAAATGTGCCTCTTAGAGGCACAGTTTTAAGAGTGTATAACACGCCATGGCGTGGATTCCGGTAAATCACATTGTTGAGACATTCTCAAGTAACCTTGTCTCCAAAAAGAAAAGTAAAAAATCTACTTGGCAATCGAATTTCACAGTTGCGACAATAAAACGGACGTTTCTGCAACATCCCGATTTCTGCACTTATCTCCTTTTTCTGGTTTTTGACGTCATTAACTTTAATTTGCACATAAAGTTTTCTTCTTCCGTTTCCTGGTAGGCTTTAAATTATAAACGATTCCTTGTATGTTACTTATTGACATACATCTTTGCGTAATGTTGTTGAAAGCATGTGCTCCCCTAATTGTTTTGAGCAGTGTATATAAAATCAACAAATTTTCAGAAATTTTTGTGCCGCACTATTTTTGATTTTGATCTAATTTGGTAGGTAATATGTACCAATATTCTGTACTTCCAAACTATTTTTTTTTTCTGGGAAAATTTTATTCTCGAGATATACCCATTTTTTTGCTCCGCCAATGAGTAAAATTCAACATTTTTAAGAGCAAGAATCTGAGAAACTGTCACGCCTAGCATTATGAGGTGATTCATGACCTCTCAGATTTTCTCCCAAAAATTACCAAATGTTTATTATTTTATTGAAAGACCAAATCCAGAATGTTTTACTCTAAAGTTGAGTTGTTTAGTTTTTATGGATCCCTAAAGATGAAGGTGCGGCATCAAAAATTAAGCGGATTTTCAAGACATGGAAATTGCTGTGAGCCAAAACTCTTACCAGGAATTGTTAAACTGCAATTTTCTTTTTGTATATGAAATATACAAGGTTCAAACTTTACAAAATGAATGTTAAATTTGTGGTAAGTTGTTGCCGTAAGGTCAGTGAAGGCCCTCAAAACAGGGCATTTTTGACGTTTTTTAGCGTTTTTGAGGTCCAAAAACAGATTGTACATTTCAGTTGGCACGGCAAAAATAGTGTCCTTTGAAAGACCAGTGTAAGCACTTTAAAATAATGTATAAATAACCGAGGAAAGTTCAACGTGCTTTTAGTTGCGTAAGGCCGAAATATGAAAAATGTCATATTTTATCGATATTCAAACGGTTATAACTTCCTCTGCCAACAACATATTGAAATATTTTTTTTGCCAATGTCATGCTCTATTCTTTGTCTTAACAGAACAGTTGAGTCTTTTGAGGCGAAATGTAAAAAAAAATTTTACAAAAAATGCACAGAAAAAAATAAATTTTTTGTAAAAAATTTTTTCACATTTCGCCTTAAAGGACTCAACTGTTCTGTTAAAACAAAGAATAGAGTATGACATTGGCGAAAAAAATATTTCAATATGTTGTTGGCAGAGGAAGTTATGACCGTTTGAATATCGGTAAAATATGACATTTTTCATATTTCGGCCTTACGTAACTAAAAGCACGTTGAACTTTCCTCGGTTATTTATACATTATTTTAAAGTGCTTACACTGGTCTTTCAAACGACACTACTTTTGCCGTGCCAACTGAAATGTACAAGCTGTGTTTGGACCTCAAAAACGCTAAAACACGTCAAAAATGCCCTGTTTTGAGGGCCTTCACTGACCTTACGGCAACAACTTAGCACAAATTTAACATTCATTTTGTAAAGTTTCAACCTTCTATATTCCATATACAAAAAGAAAATTGGAGTTAAACAGTTCCTGATAAGAGTTTTGGCTCATAGCAATTTCCATGTCTTGAAAATCCGCTTAATTTTTGATTCCTCACCTTCAACTTTAGGGGTCCATAAAAACTAAACAACTCAACTTTAGAGCAAAACATTCTAGATTTGGTCTTTCAATAAGATAATAAATATTTGGTAATTTTTTGGAAAAAATCTGAGAGGTCATGAATCACAGGCGTGACACTCTCTCAGATTCTTGCTCTTAATTGTTCTTGTAAGAGCTCTGGTAAATTTATTTAAACTGATAGAAAGATCAAACATAATTTTTTTTACAGCTGAAAGAATAAACTTTTAATTGTGCATAAAAAGAAACGATTTAAGTTAATCCTAAATAGAAATTTTCTGCTGTCAAATGGCGGTTCAAAAAGTGCGGTTTTCGTCATTTCAAGCATAAAAAAACATATGAAGGACTAACAGTGGGGTTCTAATTTTTTCTCCTCTTGCACCCAATCACAGATACTAGAAGCACATAAAAAAATACGATGATACTGGTAGTCCTTCATTATGAAAAAATTGCTTAAACTTGAGAAAAATTGAAAAATAGCTTTTTTCACTCCCCAAAAATGGCCTGTGGAACAGGTAGTAAAAATTTGCAAATGCATGGAGTAAAAAGGTGTTACATTGCCTTTGAAAACGAAACAAAAACTATCTTGTTATTCCAAGGCATTAAAGAGATACAAGCCTCTAAAAAGAGAAAATTCATGCAAGATTTTTTTCGGCATAAGTGGAAGCAATTATGAACATAAATAAAAGTCTTTTTATGCAAGAACTCTAAAAGTGTGTAAAATTAACTCCGCATTAGCCGGCATGACTGAAAAAGTGAGGTTAACCAATATGCCGGAAAATTCGAATTTTTCGGCATGCCGGATAGTTTAAGGTTCATTTTGCAGCAAAACAAAAATTAATTTCTCTCCTCAGTTTCAACCGAAAAAGCAAACCTCTATAAGGAGAAAAATCATAAACGCCTTTTTCAAAAACAAATCAATGAATTTTAGATCTCCGAGAGGAAATGAATCATGGTGGTTTGCATTTGGGGGCGTTATTTTACTATTATTTATAAACATTTTTACGAAATTAGATCGATTAATTGTGTTAATAAAATGATCTATACTGCCATGTTACAAAAGTGATATCCACAGCTGAGCGCCGAATGTGAAATCACTTCTTAATGTTTTATGCCTCTATAGGTGGCACTTTTTTTGGAAATTTTATTTTAATATTTCCCATTCACAAATGACCATAAAAGAATGTATTTAGATAATATATGTTGCAACAAATTATACCTGGTGACAATAATTCAGTTTTCATAAAATGTGCAGATTAGATTTTTGTGCTTGGCACACCAGTACATAACTAATATTATTTTAAAAGTTTTTAGTGTTCTTGGGATAGTAATAAACTATGTCTTTCCAACCTCGGTTTTTCTGGCATGCCGGTAAGGGCCAGGTACGGGTTATTGAAAATCTGGTGACCCTCGAATTTTGCAGCATGCCGGCTAATATGGGGTAATACGGTATGTAATTGAAAATATATCCTAAAATGACTATAATTTATTTTTGACGTTGAAACATTTCTGTTATCAGAGTTTTCCTTTAATTTGTAACGGATGTACAACTTGACTTTATGAAGATAAACTTCAGAAAATAACCAATTAACAAAAATCCCTTTACGCTGTAACTGCTTGAAAAATGATGTAGAAATTTTGGGTTTTTGTAAATAATTTTGCTATTTCATTCAAATGTAAATGTAAAAATAGAAATTTCTTAGCAATATGCAATTAAATTTTAAAACTAATTTTAATTGATGTATGGACATTCGAACTACTGGTTAAGTAGTTAGTGAAAACGTAATGCTTAATCGAATACAATAGGTTTTATCTTTTTTAGAAACTAGTAATTGAGAATTTGAATTCATACTTTCATCATCGGGAATCAGTAATCGTTAAAAATAATAATTAAAAAAACTATTTTTCCGGTGGACTAGCAACCCCATATTCGCGCAAAAAGCTTTTAATAAATTTGAGTCACAATGAGTAAGATTTCGAAATGCAAGCTGAGTGGCACTTTTCAGTTTCATATTCCATAGGAAACAACAGATTGATGGGATATTTTTTGAATTGTCAAAAGGTTGGCCTTCAAAAAGTTGCAGAAAATGACGACTCTACTATAAAAGCTCAGGTATTGCTGAATTTTTGTAGAAAACCACAATGATCCACTTGTTGTGCTGGGGTATAAAAATTTTATTCAAATCAAAGTATTAAAAAGAAAAGAAAGAAAATGGATAAAAAACCTGGCAAACAAATAGCCAAAGTAAAAGTATTAACTAATATTCCTGTGCCAAAAGCCCAAATCTTACACAATTTCGTATCCGCCAGCCTCAGTTCATTGCTCTGACTGCTTGTTTAGCAATGTTTTGTGGAAAACTCACGGTGTCAATAAAGAAAATATTGCTAAAAATCAGAATGCACTAAAGCTAAAAGTGAAAGGTCATATTTGCTGTGTATATTGTAAAGCAAGATGACTGGGGGGAAGTAGTTTAACTGAACACTTACAATAATAAGGAAGGATTCTGCAGCCAATATTTCCATCCCCAACGGCTGGTACATGTCTTGAAACAGTGACGGTCTGACATAGATCCATTTTTTTTTTTTTTTTTTTGTGAAAAATTATGTTTTTAATTATGTTTAATGAAATAATGAAAATTGAAAGCTATTTGTTACGTAAAATAATATTTTGAAAATATATTTCAATGAAATTTGGTTAAGTGGTATTTTATTAGGTAATTATCCAGGCTACTTTACATGTTTTAAGTTTTTTGCAAAAATTATTGTGTTACTTTGAAAACTCATATCTCTTTAATGCCTTGGAATAACAAGACAGTTTTTGTTTTGTTTTCAAGGGCAATGTAACACCTTCTTACTTCATGCATTTGCAAATTCTTACTACCTGTTCCACAGTTCCACAGGCCATTTTTGGGGAGTGAAAAAGGCCATTTTTCAATTTTAATCAAGTTTAAGCAATTTTTTCATAATGAAAGACTATCGTTATCATCTTATTTTTTTCTGTGCTTCTAGTATCTATAACTGGGTGCAAGAGAAAAAGAAACAGAACCAAACTGTTAGTCCTTCATATGTTTTTTCACGCTTGAAATGGCAAAAACGTCTCTTTTTGAACCGCAATTTAACAGCAGAAAATTTCTATTTAGGCTTAACTTAAATCCTTTCTTTTCATGCACAGTTAAAAGTTCATTCTTTCACCTTTAAAATAAGTCATGTTTAATCTTGCTACCAGTTTAAATAAATTTACCAGAGCTCTTACAAGAAAGATCAGAAATGACGAATTTTACTCATTGGTGGAGCAAAAAAAAAAAATGGCTATACCTCGAGAATAAAAAAATTTTGAGAAAAAAATAAAGCAGTTTAGAAGTTCAAAATATTGGTCCATATTACCTACAAAAAAAATTGAAGATACCTACAAAAAGACCATGACGAAAGTAAAAAAATGACAGTGATAAAAACATTTGACATTATTCATGATTGGGTTGTTCTAAGCAAATTATAAAAGCTTCCATGGTTTTTATTGTTAATGATATTATTCATCAATAAAAAAAAATTGGAAAGACAAAACATACTAAGAACTAAAACCTTATTATTGCTGTTATGCACAAAATCTAAATTTCATTCAAATATTTTTCGTTAAGATTAAATTAATGCACATTGAATAAAAAAATAATAAACAGCAGAACAGAATAAAATGTTTCACAAATACTCACAATCAGCAATGGATAATCAATAGCAGAGAGAAAACCATGGTTCCCTTTCATTGCAATATCCACTAAAAAAATAGAATTGTAAGCTTACTGTGGGACAATGGATGCAGGGAACAGAAAAGAGGATATATATATATATATATATATATTTATATATATATATATATATAATATAATCAAATAGTAAAAATAAAATAGAAATTGGCATATTAGTGGGTAGAAATGAAAGGAGAAAGGTTGAATCCAGAGCTCATCAGCCGTGCGGAATTTAAGCAGGGTTGTCATTTCGTCCACTTTTTTGTAACATGTCCGGGACGCCGGAAGAAATGGACAAAATGAAAGAAATGAAAGAAAAAACACATTTTTTTCATACGTTTGATGTATAAAAATGTTATGATATACAATTAGTATCTCTCTTGCGTTACCCATTTTTCAAAATAGAATGATGGTATCATACAAAAAAAAAAATAAATAAATAAATAAAAAAAATGGCAATTAACTCATTGATTTTTAACTAATTTTATTTGAAAGAAATAAAATTTAACATAGTGAAAAAACTATTGAGTGTAATTACATTATTGTAGAGTAGACAAGTAGAAAAAAAAAGTTTTTCTTTAATATATATTTTTTAAAAGAAATTAAACCTTACCTTAGATATTTATTACCTAGATTTTACCTTAGATATTTATTAACACAATACAATCCCTTAAAAAGTAAACTGTATACGATATTTTCTCATAAATTCTATATTTAAATTTTGTTTGAATTAAGTACATATATAAATGTATATCATTTGTATTTGAAAATACATTAGATGCTACAAGAAATATTGGTTTAATTTTGATTCATTTGGTCATTTTACGTTATATTTTTTGAGGATTTAATGAATGTTGCCCCGTTGTAAAATATTTATGTACACAGCATTGTTTTATGGATATATTAATGTTATTATAGGAACATATTTCATTTCATGGCAAAATTTTCTTTCTCAAATCTTTTAAATTTTTATTTCTACTTTTATATTTTATATACACTTTTATTATTGGCAATGAAACTCTTTCACAACAACTAAACATCTTAAAATTATTTACTGCTAATGTGTGCTTTCATAAGCATTAAATCTTATCGTTAACATTCATTTATTTTATACAGATACTATATTCTTATAGTATCTGTTGTTTATTAAATATTTGTTTGTATACATAATTATGTGTGCTAATTTTGATAATAAAACTATTACCTCATTGAAAAAAATCCATATTTTAAAACTTTACTTTTAAATTTTGGATTTTTTAATCAAGAACTGTCATTTTCTTTAAAGTGGACAAAATGGACAAAATGCTATTTTGTCCGGGGCGTTTTTTTCCTGTTTTTTCCAGTGGTTTTTTCCACCCCAGACGAAATCAAACAACCCTGAATTTAAGAGTGATCGAAAGACCAAAAAATGTAAATATAAACTATAAAGAGGATGTTTAAGTTCAAATTATGCAGTCTATAGATCTTTGTTGGGCAAAACAGCACCAATGCGAGTCTACAAACAGTACATAAGAACAAAAACCTAAAACTAAAAGCAGGGGTTTCGCCTCGACTAATTAGGAATAAAATTCCCAAAAATTAGCCACCCAGAGAACGAGCCTGCTATGAAAATAAAATCATCTCACCTGAAATTCCACGTGACAAAACCAAAAAAATTGGTGTGGCCACCACTGTGGGTGGCTGATTTTTGGGAATTTTATTCCTAATCAGTCGAGGCAAAACCCCCTGCTTTTAGTAATAGGTTTTTGTTCTTATGTACAGTTTGCAGACTCGCATTGGTGCTGTTTTGCCCAATGAAGATCTGTAGACTGCATATTTAGAACTTAAATCTCTCTAAAAAACTATTTGTAGTTATATTTAAATTTTTTGGTCTTTCGACCACTCTTGAATCCCCCACGGCTGATGAGCTCTGGATTCAACCTTTCTCCTTTCACTTCTCCTAATATGCCATTTTCTTTTTCATTTTTACTACTGTAAAGGCCTTTTTATTCACGAGGCCTTAATTTTCGCGATTTTCGCGAGCCCTTCGTAATCGCGAAAATTTAGGCCTCGCGAATTTTTTTTTACTTTGGACTTTTTCAACTTTCGATTCTGTACATGCAAAATTCGCGAAATTTTCGGACCGCGAAATCACCGATATATTCATTTTCGCGAAAATTACGGCCCGCGAAATTAAAGGCCTTTACAGTATTTGTTTGTATTATTTTATACTTGGCTTTTTAGTTTAGCTGCTTTGCGCATCTACGGGCTTTTGGTGTGGTCTCTTCGTCTTTCTTCTTAAAATTCTGATATTTTATACATATATATATATATATATATGTATATATATATATATATATAGTAGTACTGACCAGAATGGATGAGTTACCACAAAAACTGTGATGTTTATGAACGCACAAGAATAATTGCATTTAACCAAGAATTTATTTTGTGGGAATTGTGTGTGTAGTTATATTAGCACAGTATACATACATAATTGAGAAAGGGTTTAATATTTTATGCTTCATCATGTTGGAAGTGTGTGCACTAGTTGATATTCATAAGCGTTGGTGACTTCTCTTTTTGCTCATCAATTAATGGAGGGTCAATCCATGTCAAATCACCCAGGAAAACGGGATTTTGTAACCCATGTCCTCGGATTTTGATAAAATTTGGTGTATTTAATATTTTTATGGTGGTGAGTAACCATATGAATTCTTTTGCCCATATGTGATCTGGTTTTTGTTTTACAGGCCGTCAAACTTTTCAAAAAATTGCATTTTCTGTCAACCGCTAAGCCTAATCTGCATGTATGCGTATCTCTTCAGTAAATTATGACGGGTGCAGAAATCTTTCAATATTTCCAAAAATTCTCAGATATATTGCTGAAAGCATGAGGATTTAATAAAAAATTACTTGAAATTCATATAATATAATTTTGTTTGAATAAAATTTGAATAAACTACGACAAGCATTTTTTTTCTTGTGCAAAAACATGAGTTTACTTAAGTGGCATTTCACGAAAAGGCGGAGGTCCTATTCAATAATGGAAGCATTCGAAATGAGCCTGAAGGTATGTTCTATCATTGCAAAGAATAAAACTAGTGGTTTTTTTCGTTTTCTTGTTGCTGTTGCACAATATACACATTTCAGTATCAAAATTTTTGAAAAAAAGTTCTAGTCATTTTCCTAACCTAAATTTCACTGAAAAGCAAACATACCTTTATTTTTAAGTGTATTTGCAACCCTATTACGCTACTTAAAAATCATCTTAATCCCTTATTAAGCAGAAAGAAAAGTGAGAAATAATTTATGACTCCCAAATTCAGTTGTCAAGTTCAGCAAAATATCAGATGCAGAAAAAAGGTGTGCAAAACATGAATTCTCTTTAGTAGCTTTTTATGAAGAGGCGGAGGTCATATTCAATATTAGAAGCATTCGAAATAAACCTAAAGGTGTGCACAATAATACATTTCAGGACCAACATTTTTGAAAAAAGTTCTAGTCATTTCCTAACTTAATTTTCAATATTTTTTGTGTAAAAGAAGCATAGCTCATGCTTTTGTAGCATAAAAACGTATTATATTTATTTTTAATGATTTATAATTGTATTGAATGGGCGAAGAAGAGATAGGATAGCACAATCTTTGAAGAAAAAATAACAATGAAAAATATGAGTTTCCGAATATTATCGGATTGTTTGTCTTTGAAGTGTTTGTGTGATCCTGTTTTCAGCAAATTTAAGGAATATCCTGTTTGATATTTTAACGCTCGACCTTCCTTGCATTTCCGACGTCGGACAGTACTTGTTGAAGTCACGTTATCATGAAATATTCGGAATACTTATTTTGTACATATTCAATCTCCTTTTGAAGAGAATAGTAACATCTTCAAGAATCTTATGTTACGGACCGTTTGACGTAGTTATTTCATCTAACATCTTACCATTTCTTGGTTATAGTAAAGATAATAGTCCTTTCTTAGGTAAAAGATAGTCTTGCTTCAAGTCCAGCATAGTCACTTACTTGAAAATTTTCAATTTTTTTCTTTTAAACTCCAATAGCAAGTGTCGAAAGCTGTATTTGCTCTTAACTGGATGCTGAAATTTCTAGTTTATTTTTATTGAATTATGTCTGTCCGGGGCTTTAGCTTTTTAATTATCTCCTACTATTATTTATCAGCGCAAACCAACCTTCCTGAAAAGCGAATCCAATGAAAAACAAACAAACCAAAATAGAAAACCCACTCACATTCTTTATCCCTCTTATCTTTATCCCTCTATGACCCATATTTTGATGAAATAAGAAGAGACCTGATACATGCGCAAATGCAAGGAAGGTTGAGCGTTAAAATATCAAACAGTATATTCCTTAAATTTGCTGAAAACAGGATCACACAAACACTTCAAAGACAAACAATCCGATAATATTCAGAAACTCATTTTTAATTATTGTTTTTACTTTAAAGATTGTGCTATCCTATCTCTTCTTCGCACATTAAATACAATTATAATTCATTAAAACTAAATATAATACGTTGTTATGCTACAAAAGCATGCACAATGCTTCTTTTACGCAAAAAATATTGAAAATTAAGTTAGGAAAATGACTAGAACTTTTTTCAAAAATGTTGGTACTGAAATGTGTATATTGTGCAATAGCAACAAGAAAACGAAAAAAAGCCACTAATTTTATTCTTTGCAATGATAGAACACACCTTTAGGTTTATTTCGAATGCTTCTATTAGTGAATATGACCTCCGCCTCTTCATAAAAAGCTACTAAAGTAAATTCATGTTTTGCACATCTTTTTTCTACATCTGGTATTTTGCTGAACTTAACAACTGAATTTGGGAGTCATAAATTATTTCTCACTTTTCTTTCTGCTTAATAAGGGATTAAGATGTTTTTTAAGTAGCATAATAGGGCTGTAAATACACTTAAAAATAAAGGTATGTTTGCTTTTCAGTGAAATTTAGGTTAGGAAAATGACTAGAACTTTTTTTCAAACATTTTGATACTGAAATGTATATTGTGCAACAGCAACAAGAAAACGAAAAAAAACACTAATTTTATTCTTTGCAATGATAGAACACACCTTCAGGCTTATTTCGAAAGCTTCCATTATTGAATAGGACCTCCGCCTTTTCATGAAATGCCACTTAAGTAAACTCATGTTTTGCACAGGAAAAAAAATGCTTGTCGTAGTTTATTCAAATTTTATTCAAACAAAATTATATTATATAAATTTCAAGTATTTTTTTATTAAATCCTCATGCTTTCAGCAACATATCTGAGAATTTTTGGAAATATTGAAAGATTTCTGCACCCATCATAATTTACTGAAGAGATACGCATACATGCAGATTAGGCTTAGCGGTTGACAGAAAATGCAATTTTTTGAAAAGTTTGACGGCCTGTAAAACAAAAACCAGATCACATATGGGCAAAAGAATTCATATGGTTACTTACCACTGTAAAAATATTAAATACACCAAATTTTATCAAAATCCGAGGACATGGGTTACATGACCGGGTGAACTGACGTGGAATGACCCTGGAGCTGTTTGTCACGAAAAGGATGGAACTGTTTATCTGTTAAAAATAATAGTTTTTAATACGTGTTCCGATTCAACTCTATTTGCAGTATGAATCAGAATATGACTAAAATTTAAATACATAAACAAAAACTATTCACTTTTTTTCACAAAAATGTCAGAACAAAAGAAGATTGAAGTTTCTATAACAGAAAAAGTAAGTTTAAAAAATCATTAACTTTTTTTTTTAGTCTAAGTTATTCTAAGTGTTCCAATTCACCTCATTTTACAGTACTTAAGTCGCCTTTGGGTGATGTCATCTTACACAGGAACTGACCCTATAGCATTTCAAAAACCTTTTTTTTTTTTCAAGTATATTATTTGAAAATAATTTTACAATGATAATCACAGAAAATTAAAATAAAAGTGGCAGATTTTTTTCATTTCATTTTTTGTTTTCTTAGTCACAATATGGAGAATCTATACAAATATTTCATTCATTATATAATTTATTTAAATTATAAAGTTTTCTGTATAAAAATTAAGAGGTTTATTTTTTTCAACTGATGAATTAATGGATCCCTGGGGCTTACGGTTATTGATAGTTGAAAGCAAACACTGATTTCATATTAAACACATGTGAAACAGACTTTTGATGCATTTTTTAAAAGCACCAGTTGGGGGAAATTTTAATCAATTTTAATCAATGTGCAGCTTAGGACTTGCCTTTTTTGTTGAAGCGAACAAGAGTTTTTATTTCTTGTTCCAAGTGTAAGTTATTAGGAAAGAGCAGTGGAAGAAAACAATATTCAAACAATGCATGAAATTCATTAAAAAACCTGTGACATTAAAAAAAAACGGAAATATTCAAATTTAATATTGATAAATATGGGTCTGCAATCAATCTTTAAAATATTTATAAAATATTCTTTTAGGATTAGTATTACAGACATATAAAAGTTTATACATAGAATTAAAACACATTGAAGGAGAGTACCTGATATATTAAACTTGACCGGTATGCTATTTAGAGGTTTTATCTGTAAGATAAATAAATAAACTCCATCCATGTCAACAGTTGTTAGCTTAGAGCCTAGCTGTTAAATAATAGAAATATTATCTTTTTCTGTAAATATATATATAACAACTTAAAAATAGATAATTTGACAATAAATTTAATTTATATACTCATAACATATAGAAATGAACCATCAGTAACTTTCAAACCTAAGCTTCACTTGGATTAGCTTTATGTGGAACAGCAGCTTTAAGAATGGCGATAACATTTTTAGTTGAAAAATGCATAAATAACAAATACAACAAATTAAGATGTAAAGGAATTCCATGCGTTAATAAGGAATTTTAGGCAAAGAAATCACAAGCATCAACTAAAATTAGATACATATAAACATTATAACCAAGTTCCAACTTGTTTTTAAATAGTTACACACTGATTAGCTCAGGGATCTTAAAATATTTTATATTTATATTTTTTAACTTTGCGTTTGTTAAGGGTCAATATAGTTGAAGTATATCCGCATTCCTAACTAAAAAAAGAGGAAGGGAGAAAGCACCAATGTCTCCTTTATGTTTTTATATGTATCTTGCTCAAAAATGTGTACAGTTCATCCTGTCTATCTCGAAGGTCAAGCGTTCAGAAAAAAATTCGAGACAGACAGGTTTTGAGATAAAGAGGTTTCGATATTTGCATGTAAATCTAGCGAATATAAGTTTTTTTTTACGAGTACTGCATACACTGTTAGTGTACAGAATAATAAAAATATAATATGGAAAATAAGCAAGCAAAATGAAATAAATAAATAAATATAATGCAGCATTCATAATAATCTAATACAGCGATACAAAAGTTCAGTAAAAATGCAAATATATAAATAAAAACAAAACTATTCAGCGAAAGGCTTTCCAATTTCTACTGCAGGTAGACAATACAGTCCCAAATACATGTCTGGAGTTTTTAAAAATATAACTAAAACAAAAATTGAAAATTACAAAAAACTTTTTTTTTTTTTTTTTTTGCTGTCTCAAAAGTTTAGACACAAGTCAGATTTTATGCAACTATCTCTTGAAATGTGATTGGTGGAGGAAAGGCGGGACTTTTTTCTTCAAATATAAAGTGCGGAGATTGCTGAACGGAAAATCAAACTCCAAAAACTGTAGTTCTCAAGTAAAGAAGATGATGAAGTTTGGAGTCGAAATTTGAAAATGAACCCACTTTGCTAATTTTTCGTCTTCTAAATTGGCCCCAGTATGGTAGCACATTAATTTTTACTTTGTGGAGAGAAAATTCAGACATCGATCGAGTATCGATCAAAAAGGCCAAGAAAAATTATATTTCTTAAGGATGAAGGAATTGAAAAAACGGCTGGAATTGACAATACGCCCCACAATCCATCAAAACTTCAACTTGGGTCGAAAACAGCATGTGATAAAGTGTATGAACAACTGAATCGGGATCCATAAAAAAACAAAGAATTGTTCTTGAGCCTTTTCGGAAATGTTTTCTAAATAAGCCAGATTTTAATGGGAAAAGCAGCACCTGTATCATCATGACTAAAAAATGAATGTTACTTTCACAGATGAAAATTATTAAAATTTGGATGGCTTAGATGGATTATAATTCTATTAGCGTGACTTGAGAAAAGATCTGATGAGCACACATGCTGTGTTGCTTTTACCATTAAAATCTGGCTTATTAGGGACACTGTTTCCGAAAAGGCTCAAGCACAATTCTTTGTTTTTTTTATACATCCTGATTCAGTTGTTCATCTACTTATGCTGTCACATGCTGTTTTTGACTCAAGTTGAAGTTTTGTAGGATTATGAGGTGAATCATCAGTCTCAAGACGTTTTTTCAATTCCTTCATCCTTAAGAATATAATTTTTCTTGGCCTTTTTGATCGATATGCATGCCTGAATTTTCTCTCCACAAAGTAAAAAATAATGTACTACCATACTATTGCAGATTTAAAAGACGAAAAATTAGCAAAGTGAGTTTATTTTCAAATTTCGGTTCCCAAACTTTATTGTCTTCTTTACACGAGAACTACAGAAATTTTGGGAGTTTGATTATCCATTCAGCAAACTTTACTTTATATTCGAAGAAAAAAGTCCCGCCTTTCCTCCACCAATCACATTTCAAGAAATATTTTCATAAAATCTGACTTGTGCCTAAACTTTTGGGACAGTAAAAAAAAAAAAATCTTTTGTAAGTTCTGATTTTCCTTTCGGTTATATTTTTAAAAACTCTAGACACGTATTTGGGACCATATAGTGTACCTGCAGTAGAAATTTGAAAGCAGTTTGCTGAACAGTTTTCTTTTTAATCATATATTTGCATTTTGTCTAAACTTTTGCATCGCACTGCATAATAGGGTGTATCGAAAAAAACTTTTTTTCGAAATTCAATTTACTAAGTTGATAAAAAGTTGCCCCTACCTACCCACATATTCCACAAAAAATTTCAGTCTAATCAGAAATTGTTTAGGTGTTCCGCACGAGGCCTGAAGTTGGTGAATTTCTTCAAAAATATTATTTTTTTTCTAAGTTTTTTTAAATATTAAGAATAAATGTCAAAAATAATTCAGGTTGAAAAATGTACACCGCAAAGTCGGAGGACAAAATTGGGTTTGAAAAAAAGTATATTAAACAACATTTAAATCTCCCACATTTATTCTGAACTTACGTAATTTTCACCAAAACTAGCGTTTTACAAGGCCATGCGGCTTGGTTAGAAACTTGTTTATGAATGTGGCCAGGACCTGATTACTCAATAGGCCAACTAGGCTGCGGCCTAGGGCCCCTACAATTTAGGGGCCCCAAATGGCTGAAATTGTAGCAGTCAATGCCTAAATTTGTTTTATCCCATGCTTAAAATTGAAAAGATTCATTATGGGGGGTCCAAAAAAAGTGTTTTGCCTAGGGCCCTATGATATCTTAATCAGGCCCTGAATGTGGCATCTAACTGAATTACCACTTGAAACTGGGATTCATCTGTGATTTATGTGGAGTAAAAAGTAAAATAATATAAATTATAAACAGAATCTAAGCCCCTCGTCACACAGTGTCTGCGTTCTATCGGGGCACCCGTGATGGTAAACGAAATACAGCTCCGCTAGCGTAGCTGCTTTAGGATTGCAGAAGAGCATACATCTTTGGTTGAGGAAACAGACTCTAAATATTTCGGACATGGTGCTCCAGTAAATGGCCCAAGAAAAGAAATTGTAGCTTCAGTTTCACAATTTATGGAAAAAAAAGTTTTATTGATAAAGAACATAAAAGCTATCGGTTGTGATGGCACATCAGTTAACACTGGAAAATCAAATGATGCTATTAGACTTCCAGAAAAGTCTTTAGAACCATCACTACAAGCCGTGGTATGTTTTCTTCATTTAATGAATTACCACTTAGAAAGTTAACGGTGGCTCTTGATAGACCGACTACTGGACAAAATTCTTTTAGTTGATACCTATTGGGGAGAATTCTAACAATATTGCTAAGATCTACCAGTCATGAACTTTAAGAAAATAGAACGCGTTTTACCAGAAGTTTATGACAAAGAATTGAGTCAAAAATACTTATGGGATGTGTCAAAAGCTGTAATGTCTGGCAAATGTTCTTAAAATTTAGCAGAAAGGAACCCTGCAAGTTTTTCCCATGCAAGATTGCTCACGATGGCAAATTTTTGAGGCTATACATCGCAAGTAGTGATCCAAGTTCAGAGTTAAATAAACTAGCCGAATTTATAATAAAGGTTTATGCTCTTTGCTTTTTCACAATCGAATTTCAGCATAAAATTATTCATGCATTTAAGCATTTTTTAAGACCATACATTGCAGCAAGTATTTGGATACAAATCTCCAAAATGTTATCCATTCCACATTGTAAAGCAGCCATCTTGCATGGGAAAAGCTTGCAGGGTTCCTTGCTGCTTAATTTTGAGAACATTGCTAGACATTACAGTCCATTACAGTTTTTGACACATCCCATAGGTATTTTTGACTCAATTCTTTGACATCAATTTCTGGTAAAACGCGTTCTATTTTCTT
The DNA here is from genome assembly GCA_038373865.1 of Uloborus plumipes. Classification (NCBI taxonomy): domain Eukaryota; kingdom Metazoa; phylum Arthropoda; class Arachnida; order Araneae; family Uloboridae; genus Uloborus; species Uloborus plumipes. The sequence goes on along the minus strand of JAXGGA010000412.1, from coordinate 184,889 downwards.
AAAGTTCATGACTGGTAGATCTTAGCAATATTGTTAGAATTCTCCAATAGGTCAACTAAAAGAATTTGTCCAGTAGTCGGTCTATCAAGAGCCACCGCTAACTCTCTAAGTGTTAATTCATTAAATGAAGAAAACATACCACGGCTTGTAGTGAGGGTTCTAAAGACTTTTCTGGAAGTCTAATAGCATCATTTGATTTTCCAGTGTTAACTGATGTGCCATCATAACCGATAGCTTTTATGTTCTTCATCAATAAAACTTTTTTTTTTCCATAAATCATGAAACTGAAGCTACAATTTCTTTTCCTGGGCCATTTACTGGAGCACCATGTCCGAAATATTTAGAGTCTGTTTCTTCAACCAAAGATATATGTTCTTCTGCAATCCTAAAGCAACTACGCTAGCGGAGCTGTATTTCGTTTATCAGCTCGGGGGCCCCGATAGAACGCGGGCACTGTGTGACGAGGGGCTTAGATTCTGTTGATAGTTTATATTATTTTACTTTTTACTCCACATAAATCACAGATGAATCCCAGTTTCAAGTGGTAATTCAGTTAAATTCCACATTCATAAACAAGTTTCTAACCAAGCCGCATGGTCTTGTAAAATGCTAGTTTTGGTGAAAATTACGTAAGTTTAGAATAAATGTGGGAGATTTAAATGTTGTTTGATATACTTTTTTTCAATCCCAATTTTGTCCTCCGACTTTACGGTGAACATTTTTCAACTTGAATTATTTTTAACATTTATTCTTAATATTTAAAAAAAATTAGAAAAAAAAACCATATTTTTGAAGAAATTCACCAACTTCAGGCCTCGTGCGGAACACCTAAACAATTTCTGATTAGACTGAAATTTTTTGTGGAATATGTGGGTAGGTAGGGGCAACTTTTTATCAAATTAGTAAATTGAATTTCGAAAAAAAGTTTTTTTCGATACACCCTACTGTATAATACTGCTAACAGGAATTTCATTTTCACGACACTGTTTAAACCACAAAGTCAAACACTCGTCTAAATCGATAAAAGTGCATTTTCTTTTTTTTTTTTTTTTAACATTTTTGTTGTCTGTCTCCAGTGCAGCTTTTTTTTTATATTATAGTCGAAAGAGTGCTTGACGGGATAGTAAGTCTTAACCCATTAATGCCTAGCGTCCCTTTTTAGGGACGGTCCAAAAAAGGGTCTGAATTTCCCCAAAATGAACATTTCAACCAAATAATAGTGCTCAATTAGTACCTTGGTATTGTTTCAATTCGTTATTAACAGATTGCAGCACATAACCATTGTAAAGTGTGTTCTGTAGCAGTTTTAATATGATCTTTATCAAAAATGACATCGTTCACAATCTCAAGAAAAAAAGCTAAGTTTTCAAAGTTATTCCCAGCTTCCCAGTTTATGTTAATTGCTGATTTTATTTCTTCTTATAAAATGTCTTTTTAAATATTATATCGTAGGCAGAAAAAATTTTAGTAAAACAAGTATGTACCCTCTGGGGTCTATCGTAACTTTTAAGGGACGATTTTTCTTTCCTTAATAAAAAAATTATTTTTTACATAATATTTTTTTAATTATTTTTCCCGTCCATTAAACACTGTTTGTAACCAGTATACAAAATATCTTTGGAAAAAAAATGTCAGGCATTAATGGGTTAAAGCAACGTCAGTTTTTTTCATCAGTGGATTTTGATCCAGAAAATCAGGCCCGTCATTTAAGGGGGGCAGGGGGGGTCAATTGCCCCCCCCCCCTTGGCTTTGAGAAATCAATGCATTTACATATAAGTGGGCGTGGTTTTTATCTTTTCCGATGAAATTGCACTGTGTTTGAACCCTCTGCCCCTCCCCCCTGGAAAAACTTGAAATGACGTCCCTGCAGAAAATACTGAATTTTTCTTTTCTCTTCAATATGAAGAACATTTAGTTTTCTCTTCCTGGATGACAAAGTTAGCTCAAAATAGGTACAAACCACTCTGCCACTACTAAAATTTAAACAGACCAACAGGACAAAAATGACACCAAGTGAACTCACTTGACTCTCCTTGGCATGTGAACCTGTCTTTATGTTTTTACTCACTGATGATGGGGCTTGCATTTTACAGCCCCGAAACAGCTGTTTGCTGAGTTTTAACCCTTCACTGCACGATTTTTTATATTTTCATGAAAAAAATCATTTGTTACCTTTTAAATAGCCCTGAGTTCAGGAAAAATAAAGAAAAAAATTAATCTTAAAAATGTGCACCAAAAATGATGTTTTAATTGTTTGTTCTATATATGGCACAGAGTACATACCATATGCTTTGTATACCGATAAGTGTAATAATCTACAATGTATTTTATGCCATAAGTGGTATAAACAAACTTTCCACTAAGTGTATTTAAACATTTTTAGAACAAGGAAAATAATGACTAAGCTCACTTCTAACGGAAATGCAGATACTCTTTCTTTCAAAAGCAAGAACTGTAATACTTAGACTAGTGCAACTAACTAGTGCATAAAAATCACACTAAACTGTTATAGCAATGTTCCAGAAGGGGCACAAAGCTCAGTTTAACTGCATTTAAAAATCATAGGAATATATGAGGGTTTATTTGGTTTGTGATAGATCTGGCACACCGTGCAGTGAAGGGTTAAACTCTTTTAAATGAATACATTTGTACTTTTTAAAATGTTGTCTATTTTTACTCATAAACAATAACTATTTTAACAAGTATTGAATAATTTGGTGCTTTTTCCTCACCAGAAACAATACACTTAAAAGCAGTTAAGAAACCTTTACCAACCTGTTTAACTTTTCCAATTAAAAGAGCAGTTACCGTATTTTTTAGGAGGTAAGCCGCACCATCGTATACGCCACACTTCGCAAAATTCAGGAAGAAAAAAGTGTTTCATCAGATACCCCGCATTGGCGTATAAGCTGCATAAAACTTTGTTAAAAATTTAATGTGCCAGAACCTACTCTGTATACTCATATTGACATTGTTCAAAAACAATGACAAAGAATTAGTACCATTGATTTGAAAAGTGTTTCAATATGATAGTTAATTAAAACATTGCAACATTTTGGCGATAACTGCACCTTATAGTAACCCTGTTCTACTATAGTTGCTTTCTACCGCAACCTTACTTTCCATCCACTTGGCAAACCGCAATTATTTTTTTTCATTATTTGTTTTTTGTTTGGATTTGTTTATTTATTAGACACTATTAGACACATTAGTTATGGTTGATGTTTCTTTTTTTCTTAATTTATTCCCCTTTATCAGATCCAGGAAAATAAAATAACACCTGAATAAGCAGAAATGCTGTTGCCCGCCTTTTTTAAAACAGAATTGTGCAAGGGCGTTGCAGTTGTGGCTTTGATGTTGGACTCTAATTTGCTTTGTTTTTAGGCAATACATAAACATAACATGTACTTTAAAAAAACAAAACAAAAAACGCTGATAAGCAATGGCTTATATACCCGAAAATACAGTAGTATCAAATTGAAATAGCAAAGAACTGAAATAACACCATTAACAAAAGTAAATGATTAGTATCGTTCCCATACTTAATGAGATAATAGTTACATAAAGAATAAGACAGTTATAACCTGCATATTATTTGAAGACGGGGAGGCATAATATTTAATAGGTGCTTGGTCCTGATGAGAGTCCTTATCACCTTTGGAGCTATTCACAATGCTGCTAAGTTCAATTTTTTCTTTATTAGATAGCTCTTTTTTTGAAGTTGAAACTTGGGATGCATTTGCAGGTGCTATAATTCATAAAAAGTTATAGTAGATTAAAAATAGCTTAACAATAAAAAAATAAATACATTTGTTGTATGTTAGTAAAATAAGTAAAGTATACATGTTTTATTGAAGAAAGTCTAAAACTTGCAATAATAAAGGACATGGAATCTGCTGATAAAGTAATTTTCTGTATTTTAAAAACCTTTAAGCAACTTAAAGTGTTAGGAAAAATATTCTGAAGCATGATTGAAAACATACAACATTTTAAAATCATGAAATGGCTCAATTTTCAAGCAAAAAATCATTCAAAGCCCATTTTTTATTACTTCATCAAAAATGATTTTTTGAAAAACCTTACGGATTTCAGAAGTTTCTAGATCTAAGAAGTTCATGTGCTGGAGGTAGCATTTTGTTTTTAAACCCCCTTACCTCTGAAATAATTTTGCTACTACAAACAAATGTAAAAGCACTTTACTTCTTGTTATAAAATATTTAAAAAAAACATAAACTGTTAATGAACTAAGTATAACAGATCACTCCATATTAAATCAGCCAGTGGTCCGTACTTTGACATTTTAGAAAATCATAATTTTGGTTCCCTGGAACACGTACGAAATCAGTTTGAATAATATTGTTAGCTCTGTTGGTTATCAATTTTTTAGCTGTTTATTTTTGAAAGAGCAAAAATTACACAGAACGGGCATATTTCTGTGCTTCAAAAGTCAACCACACATATCTTACTCTTTTTGGGTATTACTCTTTGCGGTACTTATTTCTGAAACATATACTTTTGTGGTTCACTGCTGGAGCAAGCAAATTTTGACAATCAATGAAAGAGGGAGGAAAATAACTTTTTTTCAGCATCTTTGAATGACCTTTAACTTTTGTGTCTAGAGTCAACCATATGCACAGGGTGACAAGAAATAACTTGGACACACATCGTACATTATAACTTTGTTGCTAATGAAAATATTGCAACCAAACTTCAAAATAAGTATGAATAAATTATTCTGCATAACATATTTAATCATTTTAAAATTAGCTACCGTTAGTATTAATACAGAGCTTTAGACGTGTCACAAAATTTTTGGCTACGGGCCGCAACTCACTCATTGATATTTTACCCCTTTCTTTCCATAAAGATTTTTGTAAGGATGTCAAAGCTTTATGAAGTTTAGTACACACCCTTGTCTCCAAGATAAACCAAACAGAATAATCCGTGGGTTCAAATCTGGGGAATACAGGGGCATTTCTTGAGCTCCAATGAAGTTTGGAAAATGTGTTTTGCATCAATCTTGAGTGTCTTTAGCTCTGTATTCAGGTAAAAAATCCTGTTGGAAGGATCATCTTTGGTTTTCAAATAACCTTTTTGACCAAGTTAAGACAGCGTCTTCCAAAATGGGTTTGCGATATGTTTGCTGATTATTTTTTATCCCTTGATCAACAAAAACAAGTGGTGTGTCCACACTAGCAAATATCCCACCCCAAACCATTGCAGATAGAAGTCGTTGACGCCGCCAACAATTCAAGAAGTTCCCGGAGATTCTGCTGACCTAACTCTATCATTATGGCTATTTTGAGCTTGTTCAATTGAGAACAGTTTTTCATCTGCAAAGACCAATGTTTTCTATCCATTATCTGCGGCCTGCGTTAACAGTTCTTTTCTCTTTTGAAGTCTTGTGCATTTGTTCTTTGCTGCTAGCTTTTGGGCGTCTTTCATTTAGTAAGGGAGAAGACTAAACTCAACTATTACCATCAAACAAGTGGTTTCTATATTGATTTTCACCCCTTTAGCAGCCTTACTCATTGAAATTCTAGGATTTCGTTAAACTCGCTTTTGGACCACTTTCCGGTCGCTAGATATGTTAACTGTGCATTTTCTTCTTATTCCTGACTTGTTACCATCATGTTCGAGTTTTTTTAACCTTTCAATTGTGTAGAAAACCGTGTGCTTAGCCACTTTTAATCGTTGAACAATTTCATATTTTTTCGTTTCTTGCTTATGTAATTCAAGTATGGCAGATCGTTTGCGAACCATAATGGTTATCCCAACTAACTTACACCTTTTTAGTAGCTTTCTAGGATCGATTTTCTATCACAATATCATTAAAATATCAGTGGTATTTACAGATATTTGGATTGAAACTTCGTCCAAATAATTTCTTGTCACCCTGTATTCATTCCCCAGCAGTTATTGCAGATGCAGCCTAACACAGAATAATTGTCCTTGCCATGGTTCACTCTTTGTGTAAAAAGTAATGGTGAATGTAAATTAGGATATTTTACTTGAAGAAACAAAGTTCATCTCTGACCTCCCAAAAACCTCATCTGACCCCTTTTTCTGCAAAATAGAAAAACAAGTGTCTCATAATTTTACTTAAAGAATTATCTTGAAAATTTTAGCAAAATTAAACAACTATTGAGATAATGTCAACTATTCAGCCATCCCGATATTTAAAAAACTGGCTCTTAACCCCTTGAGGACCAGCGCGCCGAAAACGAAGCGCACTCACAGAACCGAGCGCTCCGAAATCGAACGACGCCACGAGCCCACGCATTTTCAGCGGTTAAGCCTAATTTCACCAATAAAATCATATAAAATTAACATTTCATCACAATGACTTAAAATTTACAGGGTGGGTAAATGATGTATAGTTGGTAAATATCTTTTAATATAAATGATATAAAATCAAAATAAATTTATAAAATAGGCAAAATACTAACAACTACTATGCAAACAAAATTAGAGGATATGTAAATGAATATAAATTAACAGATAATATACAATAAAAAATTCACAATGAAATCAACTTGTGCTATACTAATCTGTATGACATGGAGTATTATTTTAAAAATTCTGCTGAGTATGATATATTTCAAAACAAGGATTGACAGACAATCCAACGTTGCATATTTTGCACTCATAGTAAGATGTTTGCCTTTGCCCCCTCCCCTTTCGTTGCCATCTGGAATCAATAAATCCAAATTTTGCAGTTGAAAGGAATAAATAAGAGGATCGAAATTAGAAGAGAAACAAAATTAACATGAAGTTCGATGACGTACTTCAAAATCACACGTGCAATTCTGAAGAGTCATGAATTCCAGGAAACACATGCAGAAATATTCAATCCTCTAACCTATCCCTTCCATGCATTAGTCAGCTGGATATAATTATTCCATTACTGCTATAAAAAAAACCAAAGCAATAAGCAAACGCGATGACGTCTCTTTAACTCTCACAATTTAAAGAGCCTGGATTCCCCGTTTGTTTACATTAATAAATCTGTCATGTCTAATGATCCCAAACCAAAACTGATGCCTATACTAGAAAGTCAAAAGTCATGTGACTCGAATGTGATGAAAGTTGGAGCCATTTAGCACCATCTATGATGATTTTAAAATTCACATAAATCGCTCCGTTTCTAAACAGCGTATACGTGACATTGGGATATCAGCGCACATGAGAATGCGGCACGCGGAGGCGACGATGGGAGGAAAAGAGACGAAATACTGCGCGGCGTATACGCGACTTTGGGTGCGAACGGGTTAAACACAAGATTCTGCATTATTGCTTTCAAAAACGCGACAAATAAAAGAAATTGGTTTTCCACAAAAAAATTGGTTTCTTTTTTAACTAGTAAATTGTAACTTTTGCTATTTTACATAGTGATTGAAGTCCAAAGTGGTAGGCACCTGTATATGGCATCTTTTATATATTTGAGACAGTATAAAAATATTAATTTCCACAGAAATCTATGGAGATCCCATTACAAAATTTGATACTCAGGTAAATAACCAATACCAATGAAACAATTTTGAAAAAAAAAATCAAAGAGGGTGCTTCTCAAGATTTTTAAATTTGAGTTTTAATTATTTCCCATTTCAAATAAAACTGAGAATGTGAATAGAAATGGGAAATAAAAAAAAATTACTTTGCTGCTTAGAAGAAGTAGGCACAGTTTCAAGTTTGTCTTTAGAGAGCTGCGTTGTAAGAGGAGGCTTTTTTAAATTTTTCTTTTCTTCATGAACTTCTTTTGTTATATTCACAACACTGCGACGTTGTAGAAAGTGAGTCCTATTAGTCTGGGAAAATGTGAAAACAACAAATTACATTTTAACACTTAACAAAACATAACATTTATACACACGTGCAATCTCAACTACATAAGCTATCATTACACAGTGTACAGAAAAAGCATAACAAAAAAGTGCAAATTTCTAGTAATAATAATGTAAGAAAAAACAGACAGAACATCAATAACAAAAATGACAAAGTTTTTTGATTTTGTGCTGTTTCTCAAAAAGCTAAAACAGAATATGATCATGATTAGGTTCAAAGCAGAGTTCCTTTTTTTAATTTTAATTTTCAAATTTAAAACATCAGATTTTCTAAAATTGAAATGTTTTTTTTTTTTTTTTTTTTTTTTCCAACAGACTTCAAGGATTTTAGATAGTGTTTATTTTACATGGATGAAAATACATGATATTTTAAGTAATATCAAAAGCATTATATTTTAAGTTTTTTTTTTTTTTTTCATTTTTCAATGCTAAGTAAAGAAGGATAAAGCAAGTTTAATGTGCAATCATGATTCAAATTTCAAATCATATTTAAGGTTGAAGACACCATGTTTATGTTGTACACTCTAAGTGCAGAAAAAAATAAGTAATTTTAACTAGAAATACTTACCTTTTCAAAATTGAAATAAATCATAAATAAAGGACTCATTCTTGGAGGGGGTTCTAGCTCTAAAGTTCTAGATTATACATTGTTTGGTATTTATTCAAAAGATTTCAAGTAACATTACTAATAGTACTTAAAATACAACATTACAACAACTCAAGTACTATTAATACAGTATTAATAGTACTTGAGATGTTTGAAATAATGCACAAAATGTGTTAAGCATGATTAGTGTGAATTGCAATATGAACGTAGTAAAAGAAATTATATTCAGCTGCAATTTAAGAAGAAAAAGAAGTTTTCATAAGCAAGCTAAATTAACATACCCATACAGTATGCAGTTCATTATTAAAATATTTATCATTTCTCTAAACATTTTGTAAATATTAAGGTTCCAAAATAAGTTATAATACGTGATGTCATGATAAAGCTTGAAAGCATGGGCGTCGCTGCCTGCTGAAGATTGGGGGGGACTTTGGAAAAAAAGAAATGCTATGAAAAATTCATTTTTTTAAACATGTTTGGCCTTTTTAAAGACCAATGAGCATTGCAATTTTCAAATAGGGATCACAAGGAGTTATATTCTGACCCGTCGCGGGGGGGGGGGGGGTTGAGGGGAGGGAATGGGTTCAGCTTCTTTTCTAAGAGGGAAGTCATAACTAGATCAGAGTTACGAATGTGTTCCTAATCGTAAATATATTATTTACCAAGAAATAAGAGGGTACGGGGGGTTCTCCCCCAGAAAGTTTTTCGAATTTGTGGTTTTAAAAATGCATTTTAGACGATCTTTGGTAATGTTACGGGAGAAGAGGTTCGAGAGCGCTCTTCCGTCCGTTTTTCGATATCGAAATGTTAAAAATTCCATTATTATCTTTGATTGTACTATGGAAAGCGGGGATCGGAGATTTTTTTCAAAATTGTATTGCTAAAAACGCAATTTTAGACTATCTTTGCTAATAATACTCAGATTAGATATCAGAGCTCCCTCTTTTCGGAAAATTATTTAAATTAGTCTTACAAATGCATTCTGAACACTTTTTGGCAATGGTAGTAGTTGAAGAGGTTCGGGGCGCTTCTCTGGATACTTTTGGAAATTAAAATTTTAAAAGCACAATTATAGATCATATCTGATTGTTTTAAAAAAAGGGAATTGCGGGGGTTCTCCCCCGAAACTTTTTTTGAAATTGTAACTGTAAAAACGCAGTTTTAGACGATCTGCGTTGATGTTAGGGGAGGGGAGATTTAGGGCCCACCCCGAAACTTTTCCAAAATTGAAGGATCATCTTTGGTAAGAGGACAGACAAATATTCGAAAAACGTGATGTCAGTTGACTTTCAATGATGTTAGGACAGGAATTTTCGAGAACTCTCCTTCGGAAACAAAAGTTTAAGCCCTTTAAAACGAAATATAGGACAATCTTAAATGTTGTTGACAAGACAGAGAGGGAAACGGAGACGCTTCCTTTTTTAATGAGAGATGTGTTTATTCAAGCTGAAATGCAGCAAAGGAATAAAAAAATATATGGTCATACTCCCACATCTCACATTTTAAGCTCACGTTACAGTATTCAAAATTCATGCATTTGATCAATAACAATGCAAATCTTAATTTGAAGAAAAATTAATGTTTTTCATCCTGCTTTATTGCGTCATAATTTTTACTTTTGATAAAAACAAATAATTAAAAACGATTAAATATAAGTTTTTAGGGGGAAGACTCTAAAAAGTTCTGACTTCTTAATATACAGTGTAATTTACCAGGAAAAAAAATGCCTTTATAATTATTTATCTGACATTTTGATCTTTAACAATGTGTGAGAAATCTTTCTAATATATTTTTTCTTTTAATTTAATTTATTTTTATTGTTACTTCTTACCCTTTCCTCCATACAAGCATTTGTTTTGTTTCATTTGTGCCTATTCTGAGAACGATGCTTTCACCTAATTTTGAAAGTTCCATTTTGAAATTTATATTTCTTATCTAACAATTAGGTTTGAAATTTTCAATTTTAAATAATTTGTATATAAGACAAATAACTCGCTTTTTTTAATGATAATTCAGTTGTTTTTAAAGATTTTCATGGAAATGCAGCGATAAACTTAAAAAAAAGAGAATTTAGTTATCAAAATAATACTCAATCAAACAAGCCTTATTATTTCATCACTTAAGATAAAACAGAATATTTTCCACGTAAACTATTTCTTAGTTATTTGAAAATATTATTCTAATTTGGAAAAAAATATTTCGCTTATCAACATTACTATTATTGAACGTTTTCTTTACAACTCAAATTTTAGAAAAATGTATGTCAATTAGTAACTACAAAAATGAGAAAATAGTAAGCTAGCACGAAAATACAGGTAATTTTCTCTTGCTGTGTATTATTTAACTTGTTCAAAAATTTAAATTACTTCGATCAAAAATAAGCATTTTAATATTGATTTGAAAAAGCTCATCGAAAATATTCCAATCAAATATATTGTATTGTACATTGTAAATAAATAAGAAAAAGCATTTCAGCTAAACATCAGTTTAAGTATAATATATAACTCTATAGAGTCCACTTATGTTAGCGTAGTATCATTAAGGGGCACACAGGGACGATACAAAGGAGGACCTCTCCACCGATAGCTTTTCGATATTTAAACTGAAAAAACCTTTTGGATAAGTTTTAAAGGGGGGGGGAGATTTGGGGCTCTCCCCCGGAAATATTTAGAATTCAAGTCTGAAACCTTTGTGATTAATATTTGCGAACCTGTATACATAATAAAAAGTAAGTTATAAAAACCAATTGCCTTTCCCTTGAAAATTTCCCAGATTCGCTCTTGAGGGCACATTAGTATTTCCTTCAATGCATAAGCAATTTCTGGTACTGATGTCTTAAAAATCGCTCCGTGTGCTCACTCTTACCGGTAAAGGCATACAAGACATTTGTTATATCTTTTTATGTTATAACAAAAACAAGAAAATGAGTAAAACTTACATGATTTATTTCCTCCAAATATGATACTCTTTATTGAATAGGATATGCCGAACTATACCGAAAGATAGCACCATGCTTTATGAAAGGAGTTGCTTTTTACGAAGGAAGATCCTTCTTTCGGCTATTCTCCGAAAAAATTTCTTGTCACATCATTTGGCAAAACAGGACACATTAGTGCCCCTCAAAAGTATTTAAAGCCCTTTCCTCTCTAGGAGGATGGGTAGAGAGATTTTTTAGTGTCCATTGTGATGCAGCTGGATCGTCATTTTTTCTCCTCAAATGAGTTGGTAGGAAAAGAGGGATGGGTGGTGTCGTTATCAGAAGAGGTGTAATTCTTAGAGGGGGAGGAAGGGAGGGGGCGTCAGTTGCTGGACTCAACCGACTGCTTCCCCCCAGCATGACCTAGACCAATTCTTCGCAAGGCCATTACATCTTGGAGAGAGAACAGATTCGATCTCAATTTTAAAAGCCCTTCAAGGATCAAGTGACCTAACCAAGGAAAACACAAGAAACCCCCTCTAAGATTTATTTATTACTGTCCCTGTCCGAACGGGGAGGGAGGGGGTGGGGTAGGAAAAGGGAAAGTCTCTATTGTTAAGGGAGGAATTGGATCTTACTACCATGGCCTTGTCTTACTACGTAGTGATGAGTTTGTAGGAGAAAAATGATTGCTCCAATAACAATGCTAAATGCACCAAAAGCCAGAGACAGCTGCATGGGAAAATAACTAAGACTGTCTTTCAAGTAGATAAGGAAGTTCTTGTTATTTTAGTTTAGATTGGAGTTCTAATTTAATTTTGATTTAGAAATGAAAGTCCCGATTTTGTTTTTTCAAAATTATTATTTTAATATTGAGGGGGTCTTCTGATGATTTCAAAATATTGGGGGGGGACATGTCCCCCTCGTCCCCCCCGCCAACGACGCCCGTGCTTGAAAGCCATGAAAAAAATAGCACATTTTTACATCTCTCACGCTCATATTTGGCTCCATTTACTATAAAAATGATCCATAAAAAGTTTGAACAATGCATTAAAATATTTAGAGTTAGCTCAATGGACTTAAAGCTTAGGAAAGATCACAAAAAATAAGATTATAGCAAAGTACTCCAAATTAAAGTATTAATTTTTAACAATTTACTATATTACGATAATTGACTTTAATATTTTATACTAATCTTAAACTGCACTGGTTTTTGAAAAACTAAGATTCTTCTTTCTGCTCTCATTTTGTGCATAAACTCTTATTTTCAATTAAATCTTTATTTACTTTCCTTATACACACTTCTACTAAATTCTATTGGTACATTTATTTCGGAAAATGATGATAATTTATGCTCAATAGAAGAGACCAAAGAAGAGGGGATTTGAAGGACCAAGCAGCAATTTTTTTTTTTTTGTAAAAGCTGTAAAATCATGAATCAAAGTAGCAGCTACCTTAGGTTCTGAAATGAACTATTACAGACCCTTTAAAGGGCAGGTGAGGTTTGAAATCAGCATTTGGTAGAACTACTGTGATTCATAATTTTTTAGAACAAACACATCGAGTTTAGACGAAAGCGATGATGGTGTAACAGAAATGTTTTTAAAATCTACCAAAGATCAAATTTTACTAGCTGAAGAAATCAGATAAGATGAAAACATTCTAAATTTGGGAAATCAAGAAGGGAGATTTGGATCTTTGCTTCTGTAAAACATGCAAAACAAAAAATGTAGAAGGGAAATCAAGTCGATATGTAATCAGAGAACTCGACGAAAAATAGAAAAACTACACATAATGTTTTTAGTGTTAGTTATACTTATATATATATATATATATATATATATATATATATATATATATATATATATATATATATATATATATATATATATTATGTATATATATGTACATGCATAAATGTAGAATGAATGAAAGAAAAGATGTTGAAATAGTGGAGTTTGAATTTCTCATATTCTCCCACAGCTAATTGTATTCCGAAGAAAAAACAAATCTGCTTTCTTTTACATTCAAAAATTTTAATGTCATGGTTTTGGATAAAAAATATATTTTTAATGTTTTTTTAAGTAATTACTTTCCCTTTCCTTTTTTTATTAATAAAATGCTAGCTCCTTAAATTAGTGTTTTAGTTCACCTCCTTATTTCATTTGTTTTTATCCATTTAAATCAGTATAAGATTGTAATTGAAGGAGTAAGTAGATAAAGGAGATATGAGACATTTGAATTTTGCCAATTTACACAAATTCAAATTAGTGTGTGTTCAATTGTGTTAACTCACAGACAAAATTGAAGAGACAAGTGAATAAAGATAATATGTGACAATTTTTTAAATTTCTAGAAAAAAGCTTTCAAAAAAAAAACTATTACCTTATCACCTTCATCCATGATAAAAAGTATGTTTTTCCAAAATTGTCACATATCACACCTCTGATCAGGGTGTAAAAAATCAATGATTTTTTTAAAAAAATAAAAAAAATCGGATTTCTTTTATTTAAATCAGATTTTTTTTATTTAAATAGGATTTTTTATTATTATTTTTTTTAATTAGAAATTTCAGTTATTAATTAATTTTTATTTATGAACAACTTACCTTTAAGTTTTTAAAAATACAAAAACACCTTTGAAGTAAAGCTTCACCAGTAAGAAACCCAGAAAAAAGTGTTAGGAGCCAATCTGAAAATAATCCTGTCTACTAGCTAGGATAAAAATCAAATGGGGCAGGAAGCTCAACCCAATCCTCACTTCATTCAGCTCCCCCCCCCCTCTTTATTTTGCTGTTGTTTTGTAAAGCTGGAATATGTTCCATTTCAACCACTAATAAAGACTGCCCCCCCCCCAAAACCAGTTGCTAATGCAAGGCATAGAAAATTCATCTTCTGTTTGGTTGTTTTTGTTTTTTCTTTTCACTGAAAGTATATCACACACATTCTATCTTGTCCCTCCCCCCTCAATTCACTCTTTACAACACCTGCCCTGCACCTGCATGTATTTTTTTTATTTCACATATTAGACAGCAGATAGCACTATTTGTGCATACATATTATTTGGACCTCAACCTTCCAGCATCTGTGGAGAGGGGATGAGTAGGATTACTTTTCCATTTATTAGATGGAAATCAAAGATCTAAAAGAAAATGGTAAAAATAATGAAATTGGGATTGTCCAAGAGAATTTCTTAAGGATTAAAATAAAAAGTGATTTAAATCAATGATTTTTTTTAAAAAATCAATTGATTAAAATCGCGATTTAAATCACTGATTTAAATCAATTGATTTAAATCATTGACACCCTGCCTCTGATACCCCTGTTTAATTTATATCCCTTTGTATAATTTTCCTCTATTTAATCATAAATTCTAAAAATATTAATCAATGAGTTACTACAACTTTCACATATTTCAACTGTTCAACTGGAAGCTTATGCAAAAACTACCTCTTAAAAAATTAATAAAATAAAATAAAAAAGAAGCTGATTAAGGTTTTAAGTAAAAAAACACTTATTGCAAGTGAAAATTTTAACAATTAAAAGCTCATTTTTTAAATATTTAGTACACTTCCGACCAAAAAAGATTACAATCGATAAAAAATAAAAGTCAAGGTGTAAAACAAAGAACTATGGATATAATATGCTACATATAACTTACGTTAAAATAGCTATCAAATTCTAAAATAATTGAAATAACAAGATGTGCAAAATTATTCAATCTCTAACAGTGTAGAATTTTGGGCAAAGCTCTTGCTTAATGTCTGTAAGTTCCTAAAAATAAATTTTTATCTAATCAGCTGTTTATTATTAAAATTCAGTTAAAGGAACGTTTTAAATAAGTCAGTTCCTTCAATCTACTTAACTTTGAGCCGATTTTTCCACAACATATATCTGATAAATAGATCCACCCCCTTCCTCAGTAACTACGGCTATTGAGCAAATAACTTTTTACCCAAAAACTAAAGTAGCAAATAGGTTATACTAAAATCTATGCCGCTCCCTGATTGTTATTAAAAAAAATAATAGTGAATCTGTCCATAAAAGGCAAAGAAATGTTCTTTTTTAGGTGACAAAGAAATAAGAATAAAAAAATAATGGGTTTCAAATTAATAAATAAAATCAATTAGGGTGAAAAAAAAATCAAGATTTGCAAATGAAAACTGGCTTTGGAAAAAAAAGAAGTCTTCAAAAGAGTAGCTCCAGTGAAAATAAGTTGCTTTATAGCCTGTTTGTGCTCAAAAAAAGTCTCCAAAGTCCCCTAGAGCCAAAAAAGCAGCAAAAACTAGCATTTAAGTAGCCTGTGGCAACCCTGAAATTGAAATTGAAATTGTTCAAATTGGATTGCTCAAACTTAAACAAGCTCAACTGAACAAGTTTAGCAAATTTAGCTAAAACAAAATTTTTTGCTTTTAATAGTACAGCCTTCTAGCAACTTTTTTCTTTGAAATAATTTTATTCTTTAGGCTTCAAAAGAGAGAGAGAGAAAAAAAAAGCAATAAACAGATAAATAATACATTACTTTAACTTTGACAATATTAATTTCTATCCATTTTGTAGAAGAATTTGTACTTCTGAATGATAACATTAATTGATAGATTGAATTATGTCAAGAGGTTTTACTGTACATAGATATTTATTTATTCAAGCAGTTTTTTTTTAAGAAAAATACTTAACGCACTTTCAAAAAACTTACGTTAGAGCTATTCCCAACTTTAAAACGATCAGCACTGATTTCTGAGGAAAAGGCAGAGGTACTCTGGCATGCAATTGGAACTTCATACTTAAATAAAAAAAATAACAATAATAATAAGTACATAAATATAAAAACAATCAAAACCAGAAGAAAATAAAATGTAAAATTTACTTTCTCTGTGACTGTGACGAAGGAAGCATTCGTATACTGAAAAAAATATGAATACATTTTAGCATGAAAAAACATTTTGTTAAGTCGTAAAATATTTAAACATTCAATAGAAATCATTCTTAGAAAAGTTTTAGTGTTGACAGACGAACTCAAATCTTTTAAATTTTATTTGCTTGGGTTTGTGATTTAAATTTTCATGTACCGTATTTTCAGGTAGATAAGCCGCTGCTTATACGTGTTTAAAAGCTGAATTTTAACTCCTGTGGCTTATACGATGTAATTTTTTTTTGTCTTTTTTTTGTTTTTGTTTTTTTAAAGCTCATTTTATCTTTAGTTATTGCTTAAAAACAAAACAAATTAGAGTGGGACATCGAAAACCACAACTGCAACGCCCTTGAAAAGATTATTTTGAAAAGGGTGATAACATTTCTGCTTATTCAGATGTTATTTTATTCTCGTAGACCCGATAAGGAAGTGGAATAAAAGTGGAATAAATTAAGAAATAAAACATCAACCATAGCCAACGTGTCTAATAAAGGAACCCAAACGAAAAACAAATAATAATTTTAAAAAAACGCCCGCCAGCAATTGCCCTGAGGATGGGAAGTAGGGCTGCAGTAGAAACCAACCGGAGTAGAACAGGGTTACTATAAGTTGCAGTTATCGCCAAAATGTTGCAACGTTTTATTTATCTATGATATTAAAACAGTTTTCAAATCAATGTTACTAATTCTTTGTCATTATTTTTGAACGATGTCAATCCAGTATACAGCGTAGGTATAGGTTCTTGCAGATTGAATTTGTGACAAAGTTTTACGCGGCTTATACGCCGATGCGGCGTATCTGATGAAAAACGTTTTTTTTCTCCCGAATTTTGCGAAGTGCGGCGTATACGGCGGTGCGGCTTATCTACCCGAAAATATGGTACATGAGTACAGGAGAGCAAAGGTTGAAAAAGCAAAAATATTTGATAATTAAATTGATATGGCAGATAAAATTTTAGGAAAAGCTAAAAGTAATGAAAAAAAATCCTGAAATTTAGCAACTCTTTAACGCTTTCTGCATTAAAAAATCTTTTATTTCAAAGCTCTATCCTCATCCTAAACACCCTTATTTTTTGAAACACTTTTACTTTTTAAAATCATTAACCTAAGACAGACACTAGGTTGACATTTTGTAATAGGTGCGGGAAAAGGATGAGCATGCAAGTCCTCTATTACAGAGTTAAAAGAAAGGAGCTTAAAATAATGGTGAGCACAAAAGTAGTTAGTATTCCTAGAGAGAATTCCATTAGATGTAAGACAAAAGTGGGCAATTTTCAGAGATAGATGCAACTGGATTTTGAGACATAAAAAAAGTTGAGATTGACCCATATAAGCAACTCAATTGCATACATTTTTTACTTAATACATAAAAGTTGGCCAGTATGAAAAGGGATTATTTTTTAACTTATTTCCAAAGACTGTTCAAGAACCCATCAGAAAAATTAAGTACATTCAGTATTTTTCAAGGACTTATCAGAAAATCAAGTCCCTTTCCAGAGCCCCAAGCTGGCAAAATAAAATCCAAGGACTTTTCAATATTTTTAAGCCTGTGTAAACCCTGATAGAACTAACTTCCATTATTTTTTTTGTCAATCATACATTCATTATTGCATTAAGTTTTTTTTTCTTTTTCCAGCATGTAATAAAAGAAAACACAAAGTTTATTGAAAACCTTACGAATCCCGAATTTTATGGCATGCAGGCCGATGCCAGGTAATACTTATAAATACATAGATTGATAACAGATAGATTTGATACATATAAATAGATTGATGTACAGAGTAGGGATGCACCGATAAGCAAATTGGCCAATTACCGATTAATCGGCTGTTGATAATCGGCCGATTAATCGGCTGAGCCGATTAATGATAAGGATAATTGTTTTTCTACTACCAATTTTACCATCACTGTTTTTATCTCTTATACAATTCCAAGTTTAGAAATAGTAAGTAATTTATTTCTGGGAGATTTTTTTCCATTTTCCTAGTTTTCACAAAATAATTTCAATATTTTATCAAATTTCTTAGAACCAATTTTCATATTAGTGTCAATAATATTATTAACACATTGTTAGTTATGTTAATTGGAAATAAAAATTTATAAAAAAAGGAGGGGTGGGGGAGTGTGTGGTGAACACTTCAATTTAGGAGTACTTTTAATTCATATATTTTAGTAATCAGTAGCAATTTAATTCAATACTTTTATTCTTTGAAAATTAGAGGTTATCTGAAAGCACTGTGCTAAGGAGAAAACTATCGCCACATGAAAAATGTTGCATCATTGTCTATGTATATTTATTCAAAGTAGGAGAATTCATTAAAAAAAAACTTTATATCAACTGTGAGGATTATTATTACTGTTAATAAAATTATTCATCATAGTTTCCTAGTGAAAGTATAGTTCAAAGAATAATATCTGAAAAATATTTTTCAGCCGATTAATCGGTCCGATTTTGCCGATTATTAATAATCGGCAAAGTGGCCAATTATGGCCGATTAATCGGTGCATCCCTAGTACAGAGACACAGATATTACACAAAGTAATTTTTATATGGTGGCTAAATTTATCTAAGCAGCCGCCAAAGTTGGCATTCTTGCTGTAAAATGGTGAATGCCATAAAAAAGAAAAAAATTGCATATTTGAGTACTGAATAAGTAACTTACTTCTAGATTGATTCTATTTGAGCAATCAACAACAACTGCCTTGGAACCAAAGAATCTAATTTTAGGGAAATAATTTGTAGTCATTGGACATGTAAAATACTGCAACAATATTTTTTGGTTCTGAAATTTAAAAAAAAAAATTAAAATAACATCGCCCGAATAAAACATACACACACAAATACAGTATACACTCAACTAGAATATATGTGAACTTGTTTCAGACAAACCAACTACAAAACCCACAAAAAGAAAATAAGTATTTTGCGTTTATCAAAAATAAGCCCCAAAAGGGATTTTTTACTATTTGCCAATAAAAACACAATAACACTGTACAGTAGGGTGGTCCAAAAAAGGCCATTTTTCAAAAATTTTTGATTTTTATTGGTGCTACCCTCTTATTTGGTTCCATTTAATTAAAAAAATAATTATTGTGAAGTTTGAGCTCATAATTTTAATATTTAGAGGTGGCTCAACAGCCTCAAAGTTCTGCTCTTTTCAAATTTAGGCTACAAATGTAACTGAAGCGGGGAAAAGAGTAAACTTTCATTTCATAAACATCTATAGCATTTTGTAATTTGAAAATACCTGCATATTAAAAATATTCAGAGATTTATAGATGTGATTTACCTTAGTATCCATTGCAAACTCTGCTTTTTACAATCAGGATAAGCTCGGCAATATCATTCAACAAATTGCAAGGATAATTGTAATTGTTCTTCCCTGTGTTTCATTTTCCCATTATAAACTCTTTTATAAGGTCTTTACCCCCTTTCAGCATGATCATTAACAATTGAGACTCCTTTAATTAGTTTTAGTGCTTTCTTAAAATCTTCCTAAAGCCCCACATTTCTGGACCTACCATGAATGAAAAAATACGGTAAACTCATGCTTTCAAAGAATGAAAATAACAGCTTTGTGACAGTCCTCAAATTTTATATCCATAATTTTTTTTTAGTAAAATCTTGTGCATTTTTCAGCATTATTATGATTATAATTATTATTTTGTTTTCTTCATTCACTGCCTCTACCATCTGTCTTTTAATGCAGTATGGCACTTGACTGACGAAAAGAGCTAATGCCACAAGCTATTTGGATAAATACCGAAGGTGATTGGTTAACTCCTGTTGCAATTTTACCTATGCCTTCATCATTTTTAAAATCCTTCTATAAGGATTTCATTAAATTCAAATCATGCATTTTAAGGCAAAGAAGTTGTCATCCAGCCCTTCAAATACAGAGGTATAAAGTATTAAAAAAAATGCATTTTTTGGCAACCCCTTTTGTTTAATCGATGTGATGGTAACAGCAATTAAATATTGAAAAATAATACAAAATGTTGCCCTTCTGTCTAGCATGATGCATAGCCTGAGGTGCAATGAATTAGATTCCACGTGGAAGATTCCTAACGTCTTACCAAGAATTATTAAGCTTAGTTCAAGACATTCTCCATAGTCATCTGTTGCTTGCTTGCAGTATTCTTTCAGCAAATTCTATTCTGCTATCTATTACATCAATTACTTGTTCCAAAAATTTCTTCATTGTTGAATTCTAATAATGTATTATTTTCTATGCCTGCCAAAAATTTATTTTTTCTTGTTTTTGATGAAAATTCTCTTTTAGTTTCGTTTAAGCCAATGTGGTTATGAAGAAACAAACCCATTCCCTTACGAATTAAAGTTAGTTTACTACTAGTTATTTAATTTATGATAGAACCTAAGAACCAAGATAAATGTCTGATTTTGATCCTTTTGATATAGCTGCTATTCTCACTTATTTCAAAATAGACTAGCGAAATTTAAAAATATTTCCAGTGTGTGCAACTTGCCATACTACTAGTGATGAAACTTAAACAATTGTGAATATTCATGATGGTCTCAATCATAGTTTTGAATGTATTTGATGGTCAGAGTTAAAACTAGATACACAAGTAGCAAAACTTTGAGAATTATTTTGTTTACTACAGTTTACAGAATATATTTTATGTAATTTATATCTCCAAAAAGTATTTTTATATTTACAGTATATATAACAAGGCTACTATTAGGTCCGTAAATAAAATGACAATTTTATAATACAATTATTTTCTTTTCATAAAATAACTATTGTGTTTTTCCTTACTTTGGTTATGTGTTAGTACACGCTCTATGCTTCAATGATACAAACTTCACCTGCATTGAGCCACCTTTAAATATTGTCAAAATGTTTTAAAATTTTGTCTGATTTATTTTTTAAGGCATTGGAACCAAATGGGAGGGTAGCACTCAAAAAATTTTCACCTTCAAAATTTTGGACCACCCTACTGTACAGTACAAACATGTTCAAAGCAAAATATTTACAAACTATACACACATAAAACAAGTTAACTGCACTCAAAGTTTTTTTTTCTTTTTTTGACTTAACCCTTTATGTCCCAAATTAAGTTAACAATGAATTTTTGTATACTTTTTTGGTTTTCTTAGTTGAAAATACATCAAAAAGCCTCCGAGAAAAAAAACTTGAAAATTTTGGGGGTCTAAGGCCCCCACGCCTGAGGGCCCCCAAGAAAACTGTTTCGGTCGCAGGTATCATCTCCCGGCCTCTCAGCAAAGTACAAGGAGTGGTACTTTCAAGTACCAGCATGATTCCAGCCATTTAGGATTCATAAGACTAAATTAATATAAGCGGGACTTCTGAGTCCCATTGGGGCATAAAGGGTTAAAAAGGTAGAATGTAGAGAGGGACCTCCAAAGTATTACTGGCCTTTTGCCTCACTTTTAGTCAGTCAGGCTCCCCCATGAAAAGATGCTCTTTTACCAAAGACGATAAAATATCAAATTAGGAACATGCGGTTGCAGAACAAAGGTAGGGATGGAGAGCTCATAACCTCCCTCCCCTTGAAGGAACATAATTATATGTATGAACGAATATGCAAGTGCCTAAAATCGCGCTGTCTCTAATTTCGAAACATTTCAGGTCCCCCCCCCCCCCCTCATGAAAAATTTCATGCTACCACACTGAGAACATGTACTATCTTCACTCAAGTCAAGCATTTTGAATTTGAAAATAAAAAAGAAACAAATAAAACCAGGCTCATACCCAAATTATAATTTTTTTGAATCTGAGTTTTCCAGGTACGATATTTAATGCTGTAAAGTGTGTTTGGCTATTACTCACTCAATTTGGCAAAACATGATTGTATTGAGTTAAAGTAAAGTTTGAAAGATATACACTGCTGAGCCAACAGGTTGCTAAATGCATGGATGATGGACAAACAAAAGCCATCATCTACATGCTGACAAGAGGGTTTCTAGTAGCCTACAAACATGTGACTGCAACTCATACTGTTGCTGCTGAAACTTTGTTGTTTTTATGATTTTAAATCACAAAAATATGAATAAAATTCTCTCTCTTGTTTGCAATCAATTTAAGATTTTAAAAAGAAGACTTCTTAAATTATACTAGAATAAACAGTATAGCCTAGAAACATGTTACCATATGAGATTAAATGCCATAAAATTATGAATTTTACAAAACAAAAACAGAAGAAAATACTTTCCATACTTACAGCTATATCTGAATCTATATAATCCTCAAAACAAGAAGTCTGCCTTATAACCCACTGAATTTCTATTTTATGTACAACTTCAGAATCACAATTCACTATAAATAAAAAAGCATAAGCTAAAGAATATGATAATAAGACTTGTTAAAAAAAAACAGAGTTGTACAAAAACTGACAATTATGTGCTAATAATGTTATCAAATACATAAATCAAACTGAAATAATGCTCCCTATAAGTTTATGTACATAAGTGAATAATAAAACGAACTACTTATACAGGGTGTTATCAGTTAAATGTTTCAGAGCTCCTAAGAGGGGTATCCAGATAACTCAAAATCATATAGCAATGAGGGGTCAGAAATGCTTCCCCAATGTCATGAAATTCGAGATATGCTGGGAGTATTCCAGGTAATTTGGAGTTCTATAAGCAGAAGATGTGAGGTGTACGTTGTAACTGGTCGAACATGTACCTTTTACTTTTACGCATGTATTATTCAAAAGTTTTTTCATTTACGGCCTCTTTTATTTATGGTGCTTCTGTGTACATCACCCCTTTTAGGAAAGCATTTCCAACCCCACATTCCTATACAGTCCCAGAAAATACACTGTTCAATACAATTAAAGAAATAGTGTAAGTTTTATATGACATAAAGGTCCAAGAGCATTTTTTAACAGAAAATAGAAGAAAGGAGTTGCAAATGCAATATTTTTTCCACTTTTCAAACTCCGGATTATGCTAATTTTGAGTTTGACGTCACAAATAAAGCTTTAGCGGTAGTGAATGAAAATCTGCTTTTATCCTATGCAAAAAGCAATGATTTACATGCAGTACAACGTGTTTTGATTAGTGCGATGCCTCAACAAAGTCATTTAATCAAATCAGAAGTTTGGACAATAGTTGGTTGGTTAGTGGAGGACCAAACAAAAGTCAAAGTAGAAGAGTCCATTAGAACAGTGTTTCTTTCAGGCATCTCCCGGAGAAAAACTCACTTTGTGCTAACACACAAAAAATAAATAAAATTAACTAAAAATACTAAATAAATATACAAAATATTAAAAAGATAAATAAAAAAATAAACGATTCTTTTAAAACATATGTTGCGAGGGTGGGGAGGGAAGCATCAAAGATGTCCTGCAATTTGCATTTTTTGTCATCAATTTCATAAAAATACCGAGGGAGAGTTTGTGAGCCTCGTCTCTTTTCTCTTGACATATCTCAGATAGTATACAGTTGTGTGTTTTTTGGTGTGTGAGGGGGGGGACTTCCATTTCGAAGCACTTCCAAGGAGACCCATGAACTGCATCAACTTTAGTAATGTTTTGAAAAAGTCTATAGATGAATTTTTAGGATAGAACATTAAATTATTCAAAGAAATTTTATTTGAACTCTATCCATTCACTAAACATCGCCAAAGATGGCCTGAAATTGCTTACTTACAGCTTCAATCTCGAAAATGTTAATAAATGTTGACTCGAAAATGTCTATACTGTCATCAAAGATGGTCGACAACTGCATTTTTAATGTTTAAAATTTCAGCGCTTTCTTGGTGAGACCCGAACTAATTTTTTTCCCTGATTCTTCTCAAAGATGATTGGTTATTGCAATTTAGGACTTCAATTTTGGAAAAATTCAGGCAGAGAATCCACGAATCCTATGTCTTACCAAGGTCCCACGTCCGAAGATTGTTTACTATTGCGCTTCCAGAACTTCAATCTCGAAAATAAGAGGGAAAGTTCTAAACCTCTTTCCTTTCTATAACGACATCAAAATGCACTAAAATTCCGCTTGAAGATTTTAATTTCAAAAGACATTCGGACTCTACCATAGAGTCCGGTACCACAATCTTAACGTAATCAGAGACGGCTTACATTTGCGTTTTCAGAACTTCAATTTCAACTTCATTTTCCTAATAAGAATCCCAAACTATGTCGCTTTCTCTAACGCCATCAGAGAAGATCTACAATTACGTTTTTATGCCTTCAATTTCCGAAAACTTCTGGGGGAGAGTCTGTGAGACCCCCCTCCCCCACCTAAAAAGTCTACATTAGCAGATTAATTACTTCAATTCGGAAATATTTCTCGGGGAGTGTCTGCAAGTTCCCCTTGATGTTGTTAAAGATCGTACAAAGTTTTGTTTTCAGGACATCAATTTCAAAAAATTTTTGGTAAAAATTCTTGTACTTCTAAACTGAAAGCCGAACACAGTTTCCCTTCAAAGATAGACTCTACTAAATCCATACAACCAAATTTTCCCCCTTACCCTCCTTTATCAAGTTTATTTGATCTCACGATCGTTTATATATATATTACTTGTAACGAATTCGATTTTTTTATCTGTAACTTTTTTATGGGAAAAATAGTGAAATTATCCTCAGAAACTGGAAAACAAACGGAAGTTTTTAAAACACATCGCCCCTCCCTCTGTGTCATTCATGGGAAATTATTTATGGAAGAAGCAAGCCAATCGTTAATATAAATTTACAACTAAATGTTTCAAAAAATCTAGTTTTTTTTTTTTTTGAGAGAGAGAGAGTAGGTAGTTTTTCATTTATTGCGGGTAAAGCTTTTGGTTTTTTAGGACGTCACGTCATTATCGAAAAGGGGTCGGCGTCGAAGTGCAATTTTAAGGTTCAATTGTGTGTTAGGAGGGGGTGCCAAAAATGTCAAAAAAAAGTACAAAAAATGCAGTTTTAGACCATTTTTGGTCGCTTGGTGGGATATATGCGCGCCTATCTCTTGGCCCTTCCGGATTCTTAAAGTGCCCCCCGGAGCAAAATGTCTGAAAGAAACACTGCATTACAATTTCACATTGTGGGATTTTAAGGACCCTACACTAATTTTGCAAGGGTTATTGATAGTTTTCAGCTATTGTATACACTAATATCATTTTTTAGCTATTCTTCAGATTTTTCGCGCCAGCCTATTTAGTGAATAATCAGGAGTATACTGTATAAAAAATCACTATCATGTTGATTGGCCAATTTGCTTATTGGTGCATCCCTTGTATACACCATACGAAAGAGTATCCATGAAATTCAAATTGAACTGCTTTGCATAACAACTATTATTTTCTATAGTAAAACATATTTTTTTTTTAAGCAGAGAAATACAGAATTCCTGTTTCAGATGTTATTTTACTCATGTTTGAATAAAATATAACTGAAAAATTACATTCATTTAAAATTAATCAAAAGAATACAGACCTGACATATAAATACTAGAATCAGCGTACAAAGGCTTTGGAATGCCTAGCAGTACAGAAGGAACCTGCAGAGCGAAAATAAAAAATATACACTATATGAATTAAGTTGTTGTGAAAATAATTATTTATTTTCACAACATTTTTATTATTATAAAATTTTAAGTGAATAAAAGCTATCAGAAAAAATACAAAGACTCTTTTCAGGCCCGTCATTTAGGGAGGCAGGGGGGGGTCATTTGCCCCCCCCCAGTGGATTTTGATCCAGAAAATCAGGCCCGTCATTTAAGGGGGGCAGGGGGGGGGTCAATTGCCCCCCCCCCCCCCCCCCCGACTTTGAGAAATCAATGCATTTACATAGAAGTGGGCGTGGTTTTTGTTGTTTTCTGGTGAAATTGTATTGGGTTTTTACCCTTTGCCCCCCCCCCTGGAAAAGCTTAAAATGACGTCCCTGCCTCTTTTGATATTTTTATTCTGTGCTTACATTCAAGTTTTTGGGTTTAATTTTAAAATGCAATGCTCTACTGGACACATGATCCTCCAATTTAGACTTCACGTCTGAGCTAAGCATGGCTCCAAAGAGGGTTCATAATCCTAAAGCAACCAAATATAGCCTAAAGTTTTGTATTTTGGGAACTCTTATTTCGAAAACTTTACCCCAGACCTCTTTTATGTGCCCAAAAACAGATGGTTCAATAAATAAGGAGTGGTGAACGAAACACGGAACAAACACCAAACACTGCACTCCGCATAACTTTGTGAGGCGAAAAAGATGATCTGTCCCACCATGCATTTCCCCGCCGCCGGAGCTATGGAAAACGCCGTCTCATAACTTTGCCTCGCGAGGCGAAAGAGAGACGATGTATCCCAGCATTCCTTTGCCCGCCGCTGGCCCTTCACGGTCTATTCCAGTGAGGCGTTCCACCGGATGCTGGGAAACGCCGTGGTACTTCACGATGCGGGGTATGATGATGTATCATGAATACATCGCGTTACACTGGGAGTCGCAACATATCGGCAAAACGCTAAATCTTAACACCTGTGTGGCGATGATTGGTTCACACCAGTGTTTTGATCGATGTATCGCCCAGTCCAAGTTAAAAGAACCTAAGGCGAAATGCTAAGAGGTGGGGTGTCAATAGAGAAAAGTCCTAGTTAAAAGTTTATGAAAAATATAAATATTTCTTTTCTAAAATCTATCTTAATGTTTTAAATTCTATATAACCCATCAAACATGGGTGGGAGGGAGAAAATGGTTCTGAGGGTAACACCCAAAATGAATTTGCAAGTTCAAGAAAAATACTAATTCTTTAGTTCTGAAAATTCTCCCTGGTATTCTAAGCTGTATTTATTCTGTTTAACAGAATAACGTCACTATGGGCTGGGATGCATCAGAAACACTCTTTAACGTGGTACCGAAATGGATGCAAGATTTTTTGAAAGATACAACTACTTTAATTCGGAAATTTTCTCCCAATATTCCAGATTATGATTCATGTATGAAACCTAACAGCGTCAATTCCTGTTTTATTGCACAAACTCTGAGGAAAATGGACTCTCTGTTTGTGTAGCGCACTGAAATTTTAAAGATTTTCAAAAACAATTTTATAAAAAGTTATTAAGTAGAAGTTGAATCAGTGGCGTACCTATGGGGGGTGTTTTGGGGACAAACCCCCCCCCCCCCCCCCACGAAACGTTGATCCAAAAATGCAAAAATGAGATGAAAAAATATAAAACTCCTAGAATGAAAAAGTACGATTCTCCAGCGAATATCATTGTGTTACAGACTTCATTGCCATCCCTTCCCCTTCCCAGAACCATTAAGGATTGTCTTTTTTAGGAAATAAATGTCAAAAAATTCCGGAGGTAGGCCTCTAAACCTCCCATCATGATCGAAATTCGTCTGAAATTGCGTTTTTGGAACTGAAATTTCGAAAAAATCGCTGGGGAGAATTTCTGTATCCTATCATTTTCTTTCACATTATTAAAAATTGCCAGCAATCGTGTTTTACTGACTGAGGAAGAGATCGAACATCACCAAGATAGTCTAGAATAGAGTTTTTAGAGGTACAATTTATGAAAATTTCCGGGGGCGAGGCCCCGGACCCCCTTCTATTTTTCTACAGTAATATTTCTTTACTCTTTAAAAAGCTGTCTGGTTTTTCGAACTTTGAAAGTACGCATTTTCAAGTGCGTATTATATTTATATATATATATATATATATATATATATATATATATATATACACACACACACACACATACATACATGCAAAGTGTGGGCAAAAAGGGGTTGCCCCCCCCCCCCCCCCGCCCCGTTTTTAAACCTCGTGACGACTTAGAATATAACCTCCCCTGAAACCAACGAGTAGTTACGCCACTGAGTTGAATCTCCCAAAGAAGAATACTGCAAAATTTATGATGTATGTCACAGAACAGATACCTGAACTACAGAACAATTTTGTTCAAATGTGAGGGAAAATTCCGAAAGGTTTTCTGCAGAAATTCCAGATTTTTGCAGAAAAGGCAAATTTTCTGCAATTAGTATTTCAAACTAAAGATATAATTTTGCAGAAATTCAGCACAATTTCTGCAGAGTTCTACGAGCTAGGGAAAAAAATCCCGTAAAGTTCTTGCAAATTACGCTTATTCGACAGAGAATCAAAAATTCAAATTTTTTTTGACATTTACTGGAACATAAGAGCTACTTGGAACTGGACAAAATCTGCAGAAGTTTCACAAAATTGCATGGTTATTTACAACACATTTGCAAAACTCTAGAATTTCTGCAGAAAATTAGCTTTGGTTACACCTGTTTTATGCCCCTTAAAAGCGTCCTCCCTAGAAGGCTGATCCGTCAATGATTTTCTATATAAGCAAAATTTTCCGTTCATTTGTGTATAGCCATCACATGTTCTTATTATTGACCATGTGCTGTTTTTCGAAGGGAAAACATTGCTTCTAATGCAGTGTCGAAACACTAATAATTCTCTGATGTTTGGAAAAACAGACACAGCACTTTCAGCTGCCAAGAATGGAGACATAGTACAGAGTTTTACATTTTCTGTCAAGAATATATGCCTGAAATTTTAATTTCACGCTTTTTCTGTATTGAACAAATAAACAAACATTCCTTCCATAGTCCTGTGTCAAACCTTTTGGTTTTAGGATCAGTTTTTGAAGAAGATCACGTTTCTAGGCGTACAGCACAGGTACAGTTGCATAACATCACAAAGTACAGTAGCCCCTCGTTATATCGCTCATTCGGAAATATCGCTCTTTTCTTTTGTCTCCCCCCCCCCCGCCAAAAAAAAAAACTTTTAGTTCAAAACCATTTTTGAGAAAATTTGTAAGGTGCTCAGAAAAAGTCTCTTTCTCATTTATTTTGTCATCAATGAACAAAAGGAAGGTTCTTCTATTCTTCTGAATTCGCTGAATAGAAGCAGAAAATTCCTGTGACCCAAACTTGCATACTGCAGAGACAGTTTGGAAATTACTGGACACTTTCTTTTGTATTGATACAATGAGTGAAACGCGCTTTAATTGCAAGTGGGAGACAAGTGTTGAAGGATAATCCCGGCAAACGACTTTGGATTCTTATTTCACCAAAACAATAGGTTAATTTTATGTCTGTATACATATTTTTTAAGACCTGCACATTGTAACAACAACTACTGGTAAGTTATATTTTTTTGTTAGGGTTTTGTTAGGTTTATTTTTTTGTTGGGATAGTACAATAGACCTATGGTCGCAGTGCTTGCGCTGCCTTGGGAGCGCCCCCTTTTCACTTCATTCATTCATATATTTTTTTGTTACTTTTGACTAAAAAAAAATCTAATGTTCGAATAAATGAATTTTTATGTATGTGCACGTATAATTTACTTGCATGCTGGACAGAAAAGTATTTTTAATGACCTCGGTTATATCGCGCTTTTTTCTTGTCCCCCGAAAAGCGTGATATAACGAGGGTTTACTGTATTCTACTTTGGGGGTTGAGTCCATGCTATGTTTGTCAAAGCTCAAGCATTGAAACAAGGATGTAACACATTTAGAGTCTTTGTGGGGTATTTCAAGCCACAAATTATACTTCTATTGAAATGGGATTGTCCTAAGACGCAAGTGGAATTTTTTCATTCCTTGTGTTGCAAATGTAGTGATGCCTAACCCCCACAGTCAAACTGTAGCTAAAAATTAAAAAGAGTACCATGATAGATATGTTCTACCGAAAATTCATGTACCCTAAATTGATAAAACTTGCAACTCAAACATGCATACATTTTTCATTTCACACCGAAAACTTCACAAAATCGATCAAAAGCTTAACACTATACTTTTCCAGAAATAAAATTACTCATAATTGTTCACTAAAAATGAACCATAAGCTTAAGGTACATTTCTGGTCATGTTTTCTACAGCGTACGCATGCACGTTTGCTTAATAGTAGTTGCTCAAAATATTGTTTTTCACAAAAATACTTACATTAGTATAGCTTGTTGACCACTGGCCAGGATCAGGGAAACAATGGACTCCGCAAATCAGAACGAGAGATACAAATAAAGCGAATTGCATTATTTTAATAGCGATGACAGGTAGTCTTCGAAAAACTGTTTATTTAACGCACTACCGGATGTAAATATAACTGAAGAGTGGTCATCACCGAAAAATATAAACGAGTTACTAAATCCCGGGAACGTTAGTGACGTCATATCTGGTTTTACTCCCTGATTTTCGTCCACACTGCAATTCGAATAGAACAACGGGTTGCACCGGTTGATGAGGTAACTAATCTCGCTCGTTCCGATAGATCAACCGGTAAACCGATCGTGAATCGAAACACATTATATTTACTCATCTCACTAACCACTGCCGTCATTATCATGACGTCAATTAACCACCCGGTTTCTGTGGTAGTTCTGTTCGAACACAAGCCATCATTTATGCTGCCATCTTTTTTTTTTTTTCCTTTTTTTTGTGCACCATTATTTTAGTAATACTTCATGATGAGGTCTCAGTGGCCGAGCGGTCTAAGGCAGGGATTCAAGTGAAACAGGCAATCGCAAATTACAATCGCGACTGGAAATGAATTACATTAGAACGTTTCTTGATAAAAAACATCGTGACGTCAGCGTGACGTTTGCCTATGAAAAACGAGCTAGATAAAACGTCACAGCCTACTTGGCGAACAAGAGGAGATCGCTGAGTGCTTATGAGCTCTTATTGGCTCCACCCGTAGCGACGTCATGCCAATTTAATTTGATGATAATGTAATTCACTTCCACCCAGCAAGCAAAATTTCTTGCATCAACCTTGACAGATCTTGACATTGAACTGACAGCGTCAATATTGCACAATTTTGTACTGCATATAGATTGCATACAGATTTAAAAATCAATAATGCTATAACAACACTTGTGTAATATTACATACATCTTAACATATCAACACTGAAACGTGCTGTAAAATCAACATTGCACACATGTTGTCAGCATCAGGATTTTATAGAATTTGTTGAACTGGAGCACTGATTTCACGCTGCCGCCAGCAGCAATTTATTGATGCTTCAAAGGCAGAGCCCACCCTGACATTCGACTGACATAATAAGGCTGCATTCACCTTGACAGTCAACATTGGGGCAAGGAGAGTAACATAACATTCGCGCACAATAGGAGAGAAGCGCATGCGCGGATTTTACACCCGGCATTCCGATTTTTTCCTTCAATGCGAAGCGAGCGCTGCACGTGGGGACGTGGATATGATTTAGGCTTTGTTAAAATTCGGTTGCTTCATTGTTGTGTGCAATATTATTGCTTTTTATTTGTGATCCTATTACTGCATTTATTCAATGACGCGGCAATACAATCCATATCGCGATCGATTAGCGATCAATTGCAGAAATGGGTGACAATAAAGATTTTTGTTTCTAAACGTGGCTGACAACAAGGGATTACACGCAAAGATTTTATCATAATTACTCTTCAAGCTCACGAGTAAGCAAAATTTTATTCATTAACTATTGATGTTATTCTTTAAGATAAATTGATTTTTTGTCTAAACAGTATTTTTAAAGCTGACATCAATCTATAGAATGTAACTTGAATTTTATGTTGATTATCTCGGTGCAATTAATGCTCCTCAATTAATTCTAATTAGGCATTTTATGTCTTTGTAGTAAATAAAAGAATCATAAATTTAAGAATAAATCAATATATAAGAAGTCTATGAATTTTAAGACGTTTAGTTAATCCAAAATCAATGAAGTAATTCTCATTATACTCAATTAAATTGTAAATTGTACAAAAAAATTACTTTATGTGACTCTCCATGTCAGCTTTAGAAACGTCCTTAAGCTAAAAAAAATAATAATTCATCTTGAAGAATAAAAGGAATAGTTAAAGAATGGAATTTACTTCCTGAATTTGAAGTGAAAATAACAAAGAAATAATAAGAATGAATAAAAAAGAAACACCCTGCAAACGTACTGATTTTGCACTGCATAACAATACGTGTGCAGGGTGACAAAAGCTGCATACAGACTAATTTCACACTGTCATATCAGTGTATCCTGCCATTTCAATGTTAAGATAATGTGTATGCAGGATTACAATAGCAACCACTTCTTGCATGCAGATTGATTTCACACTGCTATGGCAGCAATTTGATGCTCCAAAGGCAGAGCCCACCCTGCCATTCGACTGACATAAGGCTGCATACACCTTGACAGTCAACATTGGGGCAAGGCGCTGACAGCTCTTAGAGAGTAACATAACATTATTCAGGCAGTATTTAGGCAAGATTAGATTGGCTGACGCGTTAACCTGTATGCAATCCTGAGGCAAGATATTTTGCTTGCTGGGCTCCCACCCTCGCTCCGGATGTACTTTCCTTACTTTGTGATGTAACTCTTTCATACATTGTCTGT
The DNA here is from genome assembly GCA_038373865.1 of Uloborus plumipes. Taxonomy (NCBI): domain Eukaryota; kingdom Metazoa; phylum Arthropoda; class Arachnida; order Araneae; family Uloboridae; genus Uloborus; species Uloborus plumipes. The sequence goes on along the minus strand of JAXGGA010000412.1, from coordinate 152,288 downwards.
ACAATATATATGTAATAAAAATCATATGTAACGGAGGCAAAACACTAGATTGTAGTCCTCATCAAAAACCTGGGCATATAGCCCCGAAACGAAACGAATACTTCATGAAGCTGTTTTAGTAAGATATCATTTTGAAGACTTTTTCACCGCTGTCAGCAAAAAATAATCAAACAGCTCACAATTTTGCTGTTATTCAAAAATTGAAAAAAAAAAGCCGGGTTTTTGTGTTCTTTCGGACAAGCGAGAATACTTTGCACGTTCAGCTAGTTCAATTTGACGGCAGTGGCGGCGCTAGCTATGGGGCAAGGGGGGCGATTGCCCCCCTGTCGGGAACGTCTTGCCCCCCCCCCCATTGGGGAAAATTTCTAGCTTCGTCGGGAAAAAATTTCCGACGATCAAATTTTCCGACAGAAATCTGAGCGCCGAAAATGATTCTGATTCCGACAGATCGGTAATTTTCTTCGAATAAAATCATTCAACGAAAAAAACTATTTTTTTTTCTAAAACATTCTCAATATTCGACAAATTACGCGATTTCAGACCAATTTCGAACACGAGAACCTTCGGGAAGCCGGTAGCAACAAGAGGTATCGGCGAGCTGCCGTCGCATCTCTTGGACGAACGTTAAGTTCTGCGGGAGAAAATTATTTTTGTTCAGGTTGAAAAGGGGAAATCTTTTTTTTTCCTCTCACCAGCAGTCCCCACCCGCAAATCGCCAACAGCATGGCAAACGGACATTCATTGTCACTTTCTGAGAATCTGATAATCATCAACGACAAAATAGCTGCTTAATTGCCTCAACCTCATTTACGACCAGCCGCTAGACACGTGTTTCTCCGAGGGCTTTTTTCACCCACCAACTGTCGAGGAGCGATACTTGAGACTCGGGGATTAGACCCCTTTTTCCATCTTGGACGGCGAATGCCGCGGGCTCCCGCGCATTGCATAGCGAGCTAACAGACGCGAAGCACGCAGCCCACCCCAGTTCTAACTCGAAAACTTTTCATTCACGGAGTTACTTCTTAGCAGGAAGAAAAAAATTAGAACAATATTTGAACGAATTAAAATTAGCAGAATATAGAACAAATGCAAATCATCTCCAGAAGTAACTGGGTAAGTGTGTTATAAACTTTTGGAATGCGTTTTTATAACAATAAGAGCAGGAGCAATTTGAATTTGATGTTTTCTTTTTTCTTTCTTTCATTTAAAAATGTGCACATTTAGATAGCAACGAGTTAATAATTAAATCTACACACTTTGTGTGTTTGGAGGTGAGGGAACAAAAAAGTGTTAATACTTTTATTTCGCTCCTATTTTTCTCTCTCAAGCAGAATAGTTTATAAGCTAATTCTTTTTATTTATTTCGTTCAATTACACTTCATTTGTTTTTCATTTCCTTTTTTCGTGTCGTGTATCCTCTGAAATTCTCAATCCTCATTTTTAAGGATCCCCATTTTTAACCCCCGACGCAACAAGGAAGGGGGTTATAAAGTTGACGTGTCTGTGTGTTTGTCGATCTGTGTATCTGTCTGTGGCACTCTAGAGCCTAATCGGATGGACCGATTTCAAAAAAAAAAAAAATTCTTTGAAAGGAGAGTTGATCGAGATTGTTCTTAGCTAGGTCGCGTCTTCGAATGACATTAATTAACGAGAATATTGATTAAAAATCTTTAAAAGGTTTTTCCCTATTTTTGAAGAGAAAAAATACTTGAAAAGCTAAAACAACGGTATCAAAAGAAAGAAAAAAAAATGCTTCTTGATAGAATGTGTTTGGAACTTGCATGTTATATAGAATTCGAATATTAACTAACGTTTTTTAGCAAATGCGGCTTAGCCTTAAATTTATGATATTAGATATAGTATAGGGCAGTAGCAGATGACGTCATCCTGGGAGACAAACAAACTCCGCGTGCTGCTGACAACTAAACATACTTGAAACGTCGTCTGCTTTTCTTACCGATGAATCTTTTTTCTTGTAAATTTGACTGCTATTTTGGCCCGTTCTTTTTTCAAATAGGCGTGTTTTGTTTGTATTTCATACTGATTTTTCATTTTCAACTCATCAATCATTTAAAAAAATATGTTTTTTACTAAACTCTCCGTGTTTTTAACCACTGAGTAGAATAACAAAAAAAATGTTAGCTAATATGCTTGTTTTGATAGGATTTGATTGTTCTTAATGCATTAAATATTCATAAACTGTGGATCTATAGTTCCTTCCTTTTTATTTTTTTGTATTTGCACGGCAAGTTTTTAAAATTCATTTTTGCTTAATAAATAAACATCTAAATCGTTAATTATCTTGATCTTATCAATGTATCTTCCTTTTGCTTCGTTATGAAGGCTTTTACAACACTCGGAATTCATTTTACACTTTAAAAAAGACTAAAAAAAACAACTGCGCACTCGCAATACCATACTACACATACGGTAAACATGGAGTTGCTTGTCCTCCAGGAACGGTTGCTAGGTTCCGTTGCTATGCAAAAAGCACGTGGCTGCTACTGCCCTATATTACGATTGCCGGTCGACGGGGAAAGAAAACTCAATGATTTAAAATGTTTTTCTGTCGCCATTTTCTATTTGTTAACAATTAAAATACTTGTAATTGCATAAAGCAGTAAGAAACCGCCCCTAATCCAAGGCTAAATTGATTTTAGTAAGAGGTTTTAAAAGAATACTCAATTTTCCCTCTTTATTCTGCTTTTGCGACTGGCAATTTTACTAGTAAGGATTATCTTTCCTTTTCCGTGATTACCTTGTTCTCTCGAAAAAATTAAATATATTTAAATTTAAAATGCTTTTGAGCAGTGTAGTTCATTTTAATCTGGGTCGGGGTTTTTAAAGTTTTTTAATCTTTGTACTTGTACTATTTAGTTTTAGTTTCATGGTAAGAACGATTACCTTTCAATCGAATGCATCATAAAAAAATTGAAAAACTGGGGACAGGGGGGGGAACCAAATTTTTGAATTATACCTGTGCCCCCCTGTCGGGCAAGCTTGCCCCCCTGTCGGACATTTCCTAGCGCCACCTCTGTTTGACGGTCTCTCTACCGCTAGCGCGGCTCAGGAAAAATAAATTCCAAAGTCTGGAAGCGAAATGAAGGAGTAAACTTGAGATAATATCCCTAACGTTCCTGGAATTTAACCGCATATGGTATTTCCACAAAGGAACCGTGGGAGTTTGTGCAAAAATATTTCACTTCCGGCTACCAGTCTGAAATTTTATGTAGGGCTTCTGTCAAGGGCGGCAACTAGAAAACATTATTGGGAGGGGGCTATAGGTCTCCGGAAGGCTAGTGGTATGGAATTCCCTCCCATATGGGGGGGGGTGATCTTCCCGGAAAATTTTTACTTTTTTGTACCTTAAAAATAGTGGCGAAAGAAGAAAGAAGTTTTAGAGTGGGAGGGGGATATTTCAAGAAAAGTACCTCTAATCTAATGGTGAAGACCGGGGGGGGGGGAATTTCATAAATTTTAGTTTTAAAAATGCAGTTTTAGACACGAGTAAAAGATGAAACTCAGATACCGTCTTTAACCGATTTTTGGAAATAGATCAAACTCGATTCGTTCTCCATTTCCAGTTTTCGAAATTGAAGTTCCAAAAACGCAATTGTAGACAAATGTTGAAAATGCTATGGGACTTTGCCTTAAGATCTTCACTGAAAAGTCTTCCAAAATTGAAATCCTAAATCTTAAGCAATATTCTGTGATATTGTTAGGAGCAGATCCAAAACTCATCCTTTGATGGTGATTGGAAAAACAAATAGTTTACAAATAGCATCTATGAATGACAAAAAACTCGATATTTACCACTATTATTACTATTTTTTGAGCTACATATTTAAAAGCTGTAGACAAATTTGCAGGTTTCAAAATCACAACTTTGTATGTCAATAAATAAGTAATTTATGAATATCAACAATTTTACCAATATCAATTTGTGAAATTAATGTTACAACTGCATTGAGACTAAAATTAAGATACTTACAAATAACTTATTTATTAGTATTCAAACAATTGTGCTTGCAGTTAGCTTGCAGCTTTAAAATATTCTTAAAAACCATCAAATCTAGAAAATATCGCTATAAATATCTCCTATACATCTAAGAGATTTAAAATTCACATCTATATCCAGTTATATGACATCAAAGAGCTATCTGGATACCTAATGTATGAAATAGCCATAGCACATCTCTGAGCTATCCACAATATCCCCTACCTAACTCTAGCATATCCAGTGCACGTCTGGATATTCGGACGTAGCTGGTAGTTAAGCTTCTACAACCTTCTTACCACTGGCGGATATTCATCTGGATATTCGGATATCTCATGGACATCCCAGCTAGCACACGAGCATTGGGCCAACGTTATAACCTTACGTTAGACCAACGTCGGTCTCTTACGTTAGAACATACGTTAATGTGCACCATCGGAAAACGGTTATACGGTTGGTTTCCAACGTTATCTGAACGCTTTTCCAACATTGTTCCAATGTAAAAGCAACAGTGAACCAATCAATTCCAAACGTTATTCGGATGGAAATAACAACGGATAACCAACATTTTTCTCACAATATTTCAATATAAATTTATACATATGAACACAAAAAATTTAAACATTGATTTACAAAGGAACTTTTACCTTTTTTTTCTCCCCTTTTGAATAATTACGTCTCGCATCTGTTTTTCTTTTCAGCAAATATTAGTCACCAGCAAGATTATTCTTAAGACAGAATATAAAATTCTGCCATTAAAAATAACCCAACTAGTCTTTTTTCTTCTTTTAATCACCAGTGCAAAAACGCAAATCCATGGACATAGAGCAGTAGCACAGCTAACATACAAATATAATATAAAAAAACACAGAAAATATATAAGTTTGTAAAATTAAATAATATTCGCTTAAAAAAAACACAAGGATTCAGCTATAGCTTCAAAACAAGTTAATGATGTGAAATGGAGTTGGTTAATTTTGAATATTGTAAAAAACCCACTGAGCTTTTTTTTTTTTTCAACTTATTTTTTTTTATACAAGAGGAGTTTCAAAGTTATTTGCAACAAGAAAACAATCATTAAAAGGTACTGTTTTATTTCTTTGTAACACATGCGGAACTTGTATAATTAGAACTATTCTTAACTTTAAAAGAAGAGTAACAAACTCCTTTGCTTTTTGCTAAATCAAAGACAGAACAATGAGGATGAAAATTATTCAAATCACTGACACTAAATTCCGAGCAAAGGTGAGTAAAAATAAAGGATGTTGAAATAGTCAAAAAGAAATGAATGGGACCAAATCGTGAAAATTACATCAACGTACATACATCATATAATATACTAAAGAACAAGATAACCAATTAAAAAACCATCACACAACGCTCAAAAGTACCCATTCTAAATAAAGGAAAAACATGAAATTCAGAGCATTCATAAAGTTCTTCACTTACTTTGGGAGATTAAAAATACACAGCAAAGATTGAGCACTCGTTTCGAGCTACGGCAAGAACGTGTGATCCGGAGATATTCTGTGTCATTGGAATGAAAATAAATGGCTCTACTGCGCATCCCTCACCCCCACCGAGCCTTGTACAGCCTTCCATTACGAATGCGTCACCCACTAACAAATCAGCAACGAGATTGAAACAAGTTGGGCGTGAAGGTGAAACAGGTTTGAAAGTTGGAAACAGGTTACATTAACGTTCGGTTGGAAATCGGTTCCTTTTAAACGCTCATCCGATCATTCGAATGATCGGACAAGTGTTATAAAAAGAACCGATTTCCAACCGAACGTTAATCCAACCGTTGCGATGCATTTTCAACCTTTCCCCAACGTAAACCCGATGGTTTGTGTTACCTGGATGCTATGTATCTGGCTAATCTCCAGTTCAAACGCTAATAGATCTCTTAGAGATAGCTGGTTGTCTGAGCGGTGGTGTTTGACCAAATGTTTTCTCAAATTAGTCTTAAAAACGTGATTGAAAGATTATTAACTGGTTATGTAAGGATCCCGGCAATTTTTTGAAATTGTATCCTAATGATTTTTATTCAGTTACACTATAACAATGTGTAAAGATTTTATAATGCTCAACAATAAGAATACTACAAATAGTACTAACCAGGAAAGTACACGATCATTGAATAATGATTTTTTTTAATGAGTATCAATCGAAAGAGTATTGTAAAACATGTTTCTGGAAGAAAGCGTTTTTACCCTCGGGCCTCCGTTATCGAAATATAAGGTCTTAAAGACTGCGGAAATGTTAAGAAAAGTTATCAAATTTTGCGAGCTCTGTTGAAAAATGGAAGGTACAGCGCAATTTGATCGTCTGCATAAGGCGATCTCAATTCCACTTTTATTCATCTGTGAGTATCGTGGTGAATTAAATTGGACGTGAATAAGCGATTGCAGTTTGCGAATGATATTACGTTGAAAAATATCTACTCTTCCCTCCATTTTGATCAAAAATTGAAAATATATTTTGAAGAGCACAAGGAGGTTCTGCACAACTTTTTAAAATTATTCGGTAGAAAAATATAATTTTGTTTGCTATCTCAAATTTTAAATTTTTTGAAATGTTCAAAAAATACCTTTTAATGGCTAATTCAAAAAAAAAATATTTTCTGCACATATTTTTCATGGAAATGTTTCCAACAAGACTGTGTCAAGCAAATACGCTTTGAAATTCGGGATTATGCAAATTGTTTGCTGTACAAAATTGAATGAAAGCATGTCCAAAGCTAAAAGTCCAAAATGAAGTGTCCTCGACGAGATCTTTCAAAAAAAAAAAAAAAAAAAAACAACATGTTCGAATAGGACTGTTTACGCAAAAGTTATTAGGGACGGGGCCCGGGGGGGGCAGCTCTTTTTCTGAACTGCTCAAAATTAAATGAAACTTTGTTCAAATGAAAAAATCAAACAGGAATGATGTGTTTTCTCTGAGATGTTTTGAGAAAAAAAAACATTCATTCGAATCGGACTTATTCTCTCAGAAGTTATAAGCAGAGGACGTCCTTGAGTCACAACACCGAATCAGGACCGATATTTGGCAGTTTCTGCTAAAAGAAGCAGACGGAGCACAGCATCAGATCTATCTCGTCAGCAGTCAGCTCTCTTCCGCTACTGGGACGACAGTTTCAAGGCAGACAGTTACAGACGGTGGCAGATTGGACTGTATGCCCGTAGGCCTGTAAAATGTGTCCCACTTACTGAAAGTCACTGTCGCCCATTGAGCTCTAACAGTGAGCGAACTCAGCGGTCCGTTTTTTGCGCAAGCGAGTATGGCAAAAGGATTGCTCTTTTCGCATTTAAACTCAAGTTTTACTTATTAAAGCGTTTTGCTATGTATTTTTCGAGTCCTTGATCTGCTCAGTTAGTGATGCCAAAAGAAGCGCTCTTTTCCTAAAACAAGATGTTTTATTGTGCGAAACGTTTTGCCTAACTCGCTGAAAATTCAGACCGCTAGCTTCAATGTTGAAGCATGGGAAGTTCTCTCTCCTCTTAATAGCTCAATCGCCTTCGCTTAGGCTGGAGTAGAGAGCATGCATTATGGACACCGCAGCAGTGGGCCTGTGGAAGCTTTCTGACGAGTCTAGGTTCAGTTTGCAATCAGATTCTCAGCGGATTTTCCTTTGGAGAGAGCCAGGTACCCGTTACCACCAAGAAAATATCGTTGAACGACACGAGCAAACTAATGCAATATGGGGATTGTTTACCCTCTTTAGTCACGCTATCTGTCGGCTCAAAGTGAACTATTTTTTTAAAGACTATTCCTCTGCTTACATACTCTGTCATAATTTTCACACTTTGCTTCTGGTTGCCAGGTTAAATTCAACCCGGTTATACTTAACGACACTTTCGTTTTCGACGGCACTGAGCTCTTGAAGTCTGATGAATGTTTACTCAGCGCTAAGTGGTCAAAGCACTTGCTTTGACGCTTTAAACTCGCAGTTTGGTGTTCGATCCTATCATGTGTAATTAAAATAACTTACGAATTTGTGCAAAATTAATTGGTAGTGGGAAAACATGAATCTGACAAATATTAAATAAACGAGTACGGGAGACGCTCGATACAATGTTAAGCCCTTATCTGTCACACAGAAAAAGGGCTTGTACGAGTGGTCGCTGTAAGAGGTAGATTTTTCAAATAAAATATAAAAAAAGTTTTTTAATTTTAAAGATTATTTCTATCCGCTTGATAAAATAAATATATTATTTCGTTCTTTTTAGTGCAAATCAAGCTAATAGAAATAGTCTTTAGAATTATAAAAGCCTTTTTTTATACTTTATTGAGCCCTTAGCTTCGGAAATCGTTCGAAAACTGGCTCGTCAAACAGGCTAAATGGATATGGACTATATCCATTCATTGAGCTATAACACTAGAGAACTTTCCATACTTCAGCATTGAAGCTCGCGGTCTGAATTTCCAGCGAATTGGGCAAAACGTTTCGCATAATAAAACGTCTTGTTTAGCAGGAAAAGAGCGCTTCTTTTGGCATCACTAACTGAGCAGATCATGGACTCAAAAAATGCATAGCAAAAAGCTTTAATAAATAAAACTTGAGTTTAAATGCGAAAAGAGCAGTCCCTTTGCCATACTCGCTTGGGTAAAAAACGGACCGCTGAGTTCGCTCTCCTCTTGAATAGAGCTACTGGTGGTGCACCGGTTTAACCGCGTGCGTTTGGTAACTCTTTCGGGAAGTAGAGTCATGTGCTTTTTTCATAGCAACGGAGCCTGGCAACCGTTCCTGGTGGACAAGCAAATCCATGTTTCTATTCTATTCTATTCAAGAAGTCAATAAACTTCGACACACATGAGGACTGCGTACTATGCGCCTTGCCTCCACAGATAGTACAATACAGATTTTATTGAAGGAAAGAACTTACAGCACAGAGAGGGAAGTTACACCCAGGGCAGAGGCGGGAATCGAACCCGCGCCTCTTGAGATTACAAACTAACGGGCAGGACTCTAGGCAGACCCACTGCGCCGTCGAGGTCCCAAAACCATGTTTACCGTATGTGTAGCATGGTATTGCGAGTGCGGAGTTGTTTTTTTTTTTTTAGCCTTTTTCTAAGTGTAAAATGTATTCCGAGTCTTGTGAAGGCCTTCATAACGAAGCAAAAAGAGGATACATTGATAAAATCAAGATCATTAATAATTATGATCCGTATTTATTGAGTAAAAATGAATTTTAAACTGATGCGCGTCTAACTTGCCGTACAAATACAAAAAAAGAAAAAGAAGGATCGATAGCTCTACAGTTTATGAATATTTAATGCATTAAGAAAAATCAAATCCTATTAAAACAAGCATATTAGCAGACAGTTTGTTGTTATTCTACTCAGTGGTTAAAAACACGGAGAGTTTCGCAAATAATACTTTTTAAAAATGATTAATGCGTTGAAAATGAAACATCAGTATGAAATACAAACAAAACAAGTCAAAATTGAAAAAAGAACGGGGCAGAATAACAGTCAAATTCACAAGAAATCGGTACCGAATCATCGATAATAAGAAAAGCAGACGATGTCTCGAGTATGTTTAGTTGTCATCAGCACGTGGTGTTTGTTTGTCTACTAAGATGACGTCAGCTGCTACTGCCCTATGCGAACACAGGCTAGTAGGATGATGTCATTTCCGTTACACTATGTGTGAAGCAGATCCAGAAATAAAATTTGAAAAAAGTATTAAAAAAAAATTACTTAAAACTCAATCAAACAATAATTATGTCAGACAAATTAAAGTGAAAGCGAATATTATTGCTGAAACTTTCAGAAAACAAATATATATTCTTTGCGTATGGCAACATATTAAACATAGAAATATTGGTCGAGCTCATTTTATGTTATTAGATTCACTTAAAGTTCAAGATCTGAATTTTATTATATTATCTGCTAAATACAGAATATTTGACTTGTGCAGAAAACAAAGACTATCTAATTGGTATTCTTATCTACTTTTTTTTCGAATTTTGTGGAAGAAAATATGATCTATGGTAGATGCGAAATTATTCAACTTCCCTGATTGACGACCTTTTCTGACCGGGAGCATAAAAAAAGTGAGTCTGTTTTTTGAGAAAGATTTTTCTTTCTCAGTAGGAAAATGAAAAACTGTAAATTTCCCCCCATAGATTTGACAGGCTGAAACGTTCTAGTTTAAGGCAAATATCAAAATATAAAATTGTGTTATAGTATGACAGAAGTGTAAGTGGAGTTAGTTTCGGTTTGTTTGAAAAGCTATTTATTTTTTATTATGAGAGCTAACTAATGAACTTTTTTTGCCGAATTTAATGTTCTCAGATTCTTAAATTACTTTTGGCTTGTAGCTTTGTCATGTATTTTTGGATTGTTTTCCAACTAGTGATAGATTTCACTTTGCGAATTACTTTTTTGTCTTCTGAAAATATTAAGAAACTTTGATATTTATTTTTAATACATCGTTCTTGATTAAAGTTACCGTGTTAAAATTTGAGAGCATACTCAGCTAAAAACATTTCTTATTTTATAATTTAATGACATCTCTTTTTATTGTTTTGAATATGATCAACTAATGGTATACTTCAATTGCAAGTAAGTTGCAAATTCATAAGGAATGATTAACATCAGGCTCTGGGCCAATTATGCTGGCTCTAGTTATCCATCATCAAGGAAAATCACGTGCCTCGTAAGACTGTTTACTCAGTTATTTTTAATAACTCTTTCCAGCCCACTATTCCAAAAACTTATAATTCTACAGAAATCTTGAATACTTACTTTCTTACTTGTCTGGGATTTTGATGGCTTAAAATGAAAATTCTGAATCCCTTCCCAAAATTTTAGTTCAGCAACACTAGGGTAGAGTCATGGGCACTCATTAAGGAGAGCTCAAGCCCACTATAAATATTTGTACTTCCGAATTTTTAGGGTGGTATTTGAGAAATCAATGTATTTACATGTAAGCGGGCGTGGTTTTTGTTGTTTTCTGGTGAAATTGTATTGTGCTTTTACCCTTTGTCCACCCTAGAAAAACTTGAAATGATGGGTCTGCTCTGCAACCTCAACCGTTGACGTTAACTAATCATTTGAGGCAGCAATTATGATTGGAAAATATTGAAGATTCATGTCTCAAATTATGAAAAGACAACCTTAATGTTAATGTGTTCCCTGTTTAGTATAGTTACGCAGCTAGTTATAATAGGTTCAGAGCGATTCTACCGAAACGTGTGTGGCATTTATACTCAATTTTTTCTTTTCAAGATCCTTTTCACTATCTCAGCATTAAAAAAATCAGGAATCAGTTAATGTTATCTTAACAACTTAGTTAAACTTGTAGTTTAGAATGTCAGGTTGAGTTGGCCATTTACAGTATCTTCCTGATTTAACTGTTACACTGATTTCTATGTCATATTTTGTAATGGATAAAACTTCTCCTGGAAATATTTTGCATCATAATGCACAGCACTAATTTCCAGGTACTAGGTTAACCCATTAATGCCCAAATTATTTTAAAATGAAAATTTCTGAAAAATCTTGTTAAACTACATTTTATACTTCATAAATAGAGTAAAGATAAAGTTTTATTCACTTGCAGTATTTTGTAGTTGAAATAATAGATCATCTATAAATAGATAGCTAGGCGTTTCTGGTTGTAAAAAAGTAGGTAACTTTCCTCTAATCTTGTCTTTGACGATACATATTTTATAAATTAAGAATATAATTTTATAAAATTAAAACATGCTAAAGAAAAATGTAATATGCTTCAAAAGAAAATTTCACTGTACCCTGACTTAAAAACTGCACTATGAATCTGCAACATGAGAAACTTTGGAAGTTATCTGCTGGACTGAATATGAAATGAAAGGTTCAAAAGTTATTTAGGGGTGTCGCCACACGTGTAAGGAAACCAGCCAATAAGAATAAGAAATAATTCTATGCTAGGCGTAGTTTTAAGCATTTGGTACAGATTCAGAAAAGAGAATTGGAACAAAGGCTAGCTGATAATATTGACAGGAACCCAAAGGGTTTTTTTTTGCTTATACTAATTCTGGGAAAGTTCGAAATAGTTAAATTGGGCTATTTGTTGATGAGCATGGAAATTTAATTCAGAATAATAAGGATATTGCATATTAGGGATGCACCGATAAGCAAATTGGCCGATTACCGATTACCGATTAATCGGCTGTTGATAATCGGCCGATTAATCGGCTGAGCCGATTAATGATAAGGATAATTGTTTTTCTACTACCAATTTTACCATCACTGTTTTTTATCACATATACAATTCCAAGTTTAGAAATAGTAAGTAATTTATTTCTGGGAAAAGATTTTTTTCAATTTTCCCAGTTTTCACAAAATAATTTCAATATTTTATCAAATTTCTTAGAACCGATTTTCATATTAGTGTCAATAATATTATTAACATATTGTTAGTTATGTTAACTGGAAATAAAAGTTTATAAAAAAGGGAGGGGTGGGGGAGTGTGTAGTAAGCACTCCAATTTAGGAGTACTTTTAATTTATATATTTTAGTAATCAGTAGCAATTTAATTCAATACTTTTATTCTTTGAAAATTAGAGGTTATCTGAAAGCACTGTGGTAAGGAGAAAACTATCGCCACATGAAAAATGTCTACGTATATTTATTCTAAGTAGGAGAATTCATTTAAAAAAAAAACTTTATATCAACTGTGAGGATTATTATTACTGTTAATAAAATTATTCATCATCATTTCCTAGTGAAAGTATACTTTAAAGAATAATATCTGAAAAATATTTTCCAGCCGATTAATCGGCCCGATTTTGCCGATTATTAATAATCGGCAAAGTGGCCGATTAATCGGTACCGCCGATTAATCGGTGCATCCCTATTGCATATGTTCTAAATGACTTTTTTTCCAGTGTTTTTAACGATAACTGTATCTTGACAGTTGACACAAGCTACTATACAGCTTGAGGATTTTGTATTTTCCAGGGAGGACGTATTACTTTATTTGAAAAACAATTAAAACAACTAAAGCTCCGCGACCAGATAATATTCATCCAAAAATTCTAGTAGAATGTGCGGAGGAATTACTAAATATTATTGTAAATATCAGCCCAGTTGGGTCAGAGCCTGTTGCTGGTCGTGGCATTTGTATTTATTAACAATTGCAGTATTGAATACATTTTTGATTGAATATAAATAATAGTCAATGAAAAGTAGCAAATCATTGTATAGAATTAGTGTTCACTCTAGAGGAAAAAAAGGGCAGGGTGTTGGTGTTTGAAAGGAGCACTATTTATTGCGAAAAGGGCACTACTTCAATGCGGTGTCTCCCCCTCCCAGAGCTGGGGCACACCCTTTCAAATATCGTTGAACTCCCGCCAAGATTGTGTCCCTGTGCCCCTCTCAAAAAATTGGATAAATAGCTCTTTAATGGAGTCCCTTCACCGCTAGAGGGCCGCACAGTGGATGTCACGTGTCGGCTGGGATCGCTACTCTGTTAGCATGCTTTCGTATTGAGTTTTAATCTCTTATTTAGAGTTGACTTTTAACGTTTTTTACTTCGTAATATTTGTTATTAGTTTATTTCTCTCTGAATTTTTCTTAGCATGAGAGAGGTAATTTTAGAAAAAAAAATTGTAAGTGTCAGTTTAAGAGTCTAAAAACAGCATAAAAAGTTGTTTTTAATTTATTTTTAAAAAATGTTCTTTGTAATGAATTTTAAATTTCTCCTTGTGTAGTAAAATGATTTTCTGCTAAAATTGAAATTGACTTTTTCTAAAATATATGCATTTCTATAAACATTATTTTGTATGTGAATACATTGTGCAAATACAATTAAAATACCCATGGTTTTGTGAGAAAAAATATAGGACGTAATGTGAAACTTCTGTTTTGCTTTCTTTCTTTTCTTTTCTTTTTTTTTTTCACTAATCAAAGGAGCTTTATAATTTGTTTTCTTTGTCTAGTGTAGAACCATTAAATATATACTCAGTCATATATTTATGTAATATATTTTTAAGAAATTTTAATTCTGCCATTACGAAACTAAGGATATTTAGATTTTATTCACAGAAGTACCAACCAATGAAATAGTGTAAATGTTAAGTGGTATCTAAGTGATGTTTCACGCTGCCAAAATTTTTAATCAAATGCATTTTATACTTAGTAATAAACTAGTACTGGATAAAACAGTAAAAGTTTTGTTAATTAATACCAATAATTTGTGATTAAATTACAACTGTACGTTTTAGCAATATATGTATATTTTTCAGCTACTTGCTTCTTGAATTCTTCGATAAAGATTTTTTTTCAATGATATACAACAGGTTTGTGCTTTTAAAAACTTTTTATTATATGTATACAGAGAAACAGTAGAGTACATAGCGCCCTTCGGCACGGGAGGGGGGGGGGGCACACAAGTTTCGGGGCATGCAATACGGAAAAATAGCACTACACGTTTTTTTTTTTTTTTTGTTGATCGAAAAAAAGAGGGGGGGGGGGTGAGAGGGGACATGTACAGATCTTGCGAGGGTGGCGCACCGAAGTCTATGTACGTTACTGCTGAGAAAAATGTTAGCATATTAATGCGATGAAAACATTGCTAAATAAATTTCCAGTTTCTCAACATGTAATTGCTTTACAAGAAAAAATATTTTGTTAGAGTGGTTAATAGCAAAATGAATGCTTCAAAATTAATATTCAAAATAACAGTTGAAATAATTAGTTTTCTTTGAAACAGAAGATTTATATATATTTTTTCAACTTATATTAACTAAAGTATATTTTCTCCGCAGAGCAACAGTAAGACCCAGGTCTTTTAAATATTGGCCAGAGAAATATTCATATACACTAAATAATTCATTTATGCTACATGTTTATATCTATAAATTTTAAGTAGTAAAGGAAGTAGTAAAATGAAGATTTGGCTGAAATATGCTCTTTTTAATGAAATGTAAAAGAATTAAATTAATATAAAAATAATGACAAATAATAATAGTTATAAATAAAGACAATAAACTACGTGAACTTTTTCTTCCATATAATTTTTGAAAAACTTCTATTGTTCTGCGTTGTATATTTATGTACCTGTTAGGAAAAGTTGTACGAATTAAAAATGCTATATTGATTTCTTTTTTTTTCTTTTTTTTTTTGCAAGAAGAAGAAAAGAAACTTTTGTAAACTTACATGGACATTAAAAAAAAAATAATAACAACTTTATTAATCTACAACTTATCTGTAGAGCTTCGTTGGTTGATTTGCATTAGCTGGGGATTTCATATATTTCAATATTATGTTAAATTTATGAAAACATTTGGGTAAACAATTTAATTTTCCAAAAAAAAAACAGCACTTTGACTCGATGAAGCATTTAAACACTTTAAAGCTCTCCTTTTCTTTTCTTTCAAAAAAAAAATTTTTTGTAGAGATCGCGCCTTGTTTTATTAGTAATCTTTTGGCGAAATTTTGACACTTAAAGCATTCTTCTTCGAAGTCATCCGCAAAAAACAATGTTTTTTGGCCGTAAGTTTTCTCATTTTATTTTTATGAACAAAACTTTTAAATGATCTTTATTTACATGAGGAAATATGAAAAAAAAAAAAACTTCTCCTTGCAATTGACTTCAATTGCAACCTTAGTGCATCCACAAGCAACACATTTTGTTAAGAAAAAGAACGGTTCTTCAGTAATGCTTTCAACGCTTCATCCCCGTTGCTTACATCGGCTTCCTAGTTGACACGTGACCTAACGCGACCTGTGACGTTGCGTGAAGGGACTCCATTGCAAGTTCATATTTTTTGAGCCATATTTACTGCAATTAAAAATATTCTGATAAGAAATTGAAAATGCATGTGGCAAAAGTATATGAAATTTAGGAAACAAATGCTTTGATCAACAATTTGAGTTAGAATTTAAAGTTAGAAAGATAAACCTCTCATCATTTCTTCTAGTAATATAAATTATGTCATTAAGTATTTTAGACGATAAAGAAAATGATGAATTTAAATTAAGTACTTCTTTTAAAAATTACATTTTAAACAAACTTTAAATTAAAATATTATATGCTCATTTGTTTTATTTTAATATTTTTGCATAAAATGAGTGATAACCAATAAGCAAATTATGACTATCTTACTTGAAATAATTTATAGACAAGTTTTGGAACAAAGTAATTAAAATGAGAAATAAAACAACCTAATCAAATGTAGCACACATTGAAATAACTTCTAATTGTTAAGAAATTTCAAACATTTACAAAATGCAAAGGATTGAAATCTCATACACTAAAATGTAATTATTTGCGATACACGTCTTTAATGTTGCCATGTTTCAAAAAATTTATTTTATGATTTTTTAAAAATAAAACATAAATTAACCTTATCTTGGGTAGCATGTGTAAAAACAACTTCCGATTATCAAATGTATTAAAATATTTAAAAGATGCAAAAGGATTGAAATTTCAAATACGAGAGGCAATTTTCCGCGAAATAGAATTAATTGTTGACATGGTTTCAAAAATATAAGTCATTCATTAAAATAAAACACAAAATAAGCTAATATAAAGTAGCAAGTGTCTAAATAACTTCTGATTGTTAAAAATATTTAATTATTTACAAAATGCAAAAGGATTGAAATCTCAAACACAGCAGACATTTTTTTGCAACGCACGTGTAATAAGCATATCGAAACGTGTAAAAAAAATAGAAAATTGTATTGATGAACAGTTAAAAAAGAAAATCACAATTCAATGAATACCTATGGACATCAAGATCTATATTAACTTTCAAAACTTTTTTAAGCATTTGAAAATGAACTTTTTTTTTTAACAAGTCCGGGAAAATGGCAGATTGACAGGCCCTCATTTTTTTTGAAGCTTAAACATTTCAAGATCGAATCTGCTAATTTTATTATTTTTTAAATTCATTATTATTGTCTCTATCTTTTTTTTTTTTTTCACATGTTCCAAAAAGTTCTGAATAGACAAGCATTTACTTGTTATGCAGCAGATAACGGCTTTGGGTTTTAAGACTTCGGCTATGACTCATGATGTTCAAACTTTTTTCAATGAATAATACTAAAAAGGACGGATTAATATTCAAATAACAAAGCTTGACTTTGCTTGAAACATGTCACTAGTCTTCATATTTTTCTACTGGCATCTTAATTCTTTATTTCTTGCTCTTTGAGTTTCCTTTTTGCAGAAGGCATCTACAAGAATGCACTTTTCCCAGCACATGTCACTTGCCATTTATTTAGGTAAGTGATGGACAATGGGGGTTTTCTGGGAAATAAGTAATCCTTCTATACTTATCCTGGAACAGACACCCTTGCCCTACTGGTGAAAATACTAGGAAGTATTCACCACCCTCCCTCTCTGAGAATCAACAACGATGGGGGTTAAATGGGGAGGAATTAAACAATTATTTCTCTCCCTCCCCTTGCCTCCTCATGGATGACAGGATCTTTTTCTGCATTGAGAAGAAAAGATCCTGTCTTATTCATTCTCTTTGTCTGGGAATTTGATTGCCTTTTCTTCATGAGCCATTTTCAGGTTGTAATTCTGAGGACAAAGACCATGCATGCACATTTTTGTCAACGATCCCTGTTGTCAAAAGAAATTGCCCTGATATCGCGATCCGCTATAGGATACTTGAGACATCTTTTTTTATATACTGAGCGCAATTTTGCTATTTTTGAAAGGGCAGGGCACAGTTTGAGGACTAAAATTAGGGCAGGGCGCATTTTGCTGATCTGAAAAAAGGGCAGGGCGCTGTGCCTTTCAAAATGACCTAGCGGGAACGCTAATAGAATCATTTTTTAAATGCTTACTATATATACTTTCAAATGCAATGAAAAATGGTGAATTTTATCAAAGTAAGTTTGTCAGAGACTGGTTGACCAGCTTTAGAACCAAAAATGTATCACTTTTCATTTTAAAAATTAGGTTGAATGCATTTTCTTAGATGGAAAAATATCATTGCATTGTACAAGTTAACAAAAATTTTCTTTTGTCTCTAAATTTAGCTGCAGTTAAAGAATGTATTTGAAAACTTATGTTTGTATTTTATATATATATATATAAAATAACAGAATTGTAAGAAGAAAAAACGAAGAGACCACACCAAAAGCCCATAGATGCGCAAAGCAGCTAAACTACAAAGCCAAGTATATAATAAAACAAATAAAAAATAATAATAATGAAATAGAAAATGGCACATTAGGAGAAGTGAAAGGAGAAAGGTTGAATCCAGAGCTCATCAGCCGTGGGGGATTCAAGAGTGGTCGAAAGACCAAAAAATTTAAAAATAAACTATAGAGAGGATGTTTTAGTTCAAAATATGCAGTCTACAGATCTTCATTGGGCAAAAAAGCACCAATGTGAGCCTGCAAACCGCACATTAGAACAAAAACCTAAAACTAAAAGCAGGGGTTTCGCCTTGACCGATTAGGAATAAAATTCCCAAAAACCGGCCACCCACAGTACGGTCCTGCTGTGAAAATAAAAACATCTCACCTGAAGTTCCGCGCGACAAAATCCAAAATCATATCCAGCAAATCAGGAGGCAGTCCAGTTGTCAAAAAATAAGGTAAATCCGTGTCCAAAAGTTTTTGAGCACGTGTAAATGGTAGACCGGAACGTATTAGGATTTGTTTTTTGGACACGGATTTACCTTATTTTTTGACAACTGGACTGCCTCCTGATTTGCTGGATATGATTTTGGATTTTGTCGCGCGGAACTTCAGGTGAGATGTTTTTATTTTCACAGCAGGACCGTACTGTGGGTGGCCGGTTTTTGGGAATTTTATTCCTAATCGGTCAAGGCGAAACCCCTGCTTTTAGTTTTAGGTTTTTGTTCTAATGTGCGGTTTGCAGGCTCACATTGGTGCTTTTTTGCCCAATGAAGATCTGTAGACTGCATATTTTGAACTAAAACATCCTCTCTATAGTTTATTTTTAAATTTTTTGGTCTTTCGACCACTCTTGAATCCCCCACGGCTGATGAGCTCTGGATTCAACCTTTCTCCTTTCACTTCTCCTAATGTGCCATTTTCTATTTCATTATTATTATTTTTTATTTGTTTTATTATATATATATATACATATTTTCATTTTTGCTTTTGTTATTTTTTGTGTAAATTTAATATTTTTCCACATATATATTGATTTTTTTTCTCTTTTAGATATTAAGGATGAATTTTATAAAAAAGAAATTGAAGAGTCATAAAAAAGATGACGAGGAAGAAGAATATGAGAAAGCAGTGTATGAGCAATCCCTTCATGCGCAGAATCCTGATCAGAAGATGAAAAACACTGAAGAATGGCAATTCTTTCAGCAGTTGTCTATGAAAGTTCAAGACACCGTTCAAAAAACACAAACAACGTTAAGCAAGTTAAAGGATACTAGGCAAGAAGATGAAGATGAAGACAGAGAGCTGTATGAAAATGATAATGAATTACTGTCTAAGGGGAATATTCCTCCATATGGAACTGGAAAAGTTCTACGTGCTCCCCCTAGACCCCCGCCACCTGCAGGCGAAAAATCTCTTGCCCCGGATTTAGATTTTGGATGTGACTTTAGTCAGAGCTCTCCATCTAAAGGTCCTCCAAGGCCCCCGCCTCCAGGATCTGCAGAATCTCCTCTTTCTTTAGATTCAAGTGCCTTGCAAGGAGCAATTGGAAGAGGGTTTGGATCTCCTGCTAGACCTCCTCCGCCAAATGTTGCGAAATTTGATAATACTCACTTTCAAGCAACTGGTTTAGCTTTGTCAGATTTAGATACAGGAAAAGATAGCACTTCATTTTCATTGCTAGATGAATTTGGTTTCAACAGTGAGCCTGTAGTGTCAAATGCAAATGCAAATGTACAAGATCTTTTGTTTCTTGATGATAAAGAAGAAGTTGACCCATTTGATACTTCATTTGTTGATGTTAATAATATTACATCAGTATCTGAGCAGAAAAATGAAACTATAAAAGCATCAGAAAATAGCTTTAATCCTTTTAGCAGCTCTAAAGGATCCAGTGAATGGTTAAATGATGCTCCTAAAAGTATTGATACAAATAAAAAGGCTTTGACTAACCCTTTTTTCTCTGGCCTAATGGATGAACCAAAACCTAGTTCAAATCAAGATAATGTTCAGTCATTGTCTTCTCATAATCCATTCAGTTTGAATGATTCTGTTGTTAATTCTTCTGAGAATGATCTTTTTGGCCTTACTATTGCTCCTTCGTTCACCAAGGACAATGCAACTGATGATGTGTCATTTAAAACTGAAGATTCACGTAGAGTTTCAGTAGAGCAAGTGTCTGAAAATTTGAGTGATATTTGTAATTCTGGCTCAAAATCTTCCAATCTGTTAGATGATATTGTTACCCAAGATACATGTTCACCAGCAGCAGCTCAAATGAAAATACTTACAGAAGATGCAAAAGATGTTTGGCAAGATGAGAATGACCATGCTAGCGTTTTCCCCACTGATGCAAATTCTAATGTTCCAATAACACCTGAGAAAACTTTAGAAGCATCTTTAATTTGGGATTCTGATACATTACATGCAGATATTTTACTTCCAGAGAAGCATGAAGCTAGTGAAACTCAATCAAAGATGCTTGAGAATAAAGAAGAGACTAGCTTAAAAAATGAACCTATGCAACTTTCAGAGAACAATACTGTTGTATCAAATGAACTGGGCTCAGATTCTGAGATAGCTCCCTATCCTCAGGATTCTCAAACTAATAATGGCACTTTTCAGCCAACTTCATCAATAAATGCTATGGTTTCAGATGTTCCTTCTTCAAAGGAAAGTGATATGAGTGGATTTAGTTCGGAAGCTTTTGGCTCATCTGCTACGTTAGAAGAACATTCCCATCGCAAAACTTCTGATGCTTCTGAGGGTTTTGATGTTAAACTTGCAGACAATTCAGATACTATTGGAAAAACCGAAGCTATTGCAATTGAAAATGATAGCTTTTCAAAACCATTTGAAGGTGAGAGTGAACAAGGTGCTTTCTTGTTTAAGGTGAAAGCTTCCAGTTCAAAATCAGACCTAGAATTTGATGCTTTTGCTGCAAAATTTGAAAATGTGAAAGAGAGTCAGGAAACTGATCATTTTGATCCTTTTATGAGTAAAAGAGCACCAACTTTGAAGAAAATTCAAGAAAGCTACAAAGGTTTTGATAGTATGGATGAATTTGATCCTTTTAAGATATCAACAAAAGCAGAAGAAACTTTAGTAATGAAAAAAGAATCTTCACGGGATTCATTTGAAGACTATGATAACGAAGTAGATTTCTCTGTAGTTATCAGGCCCAAAGTGAAAGATAGTAGTGAAGTAACATTGTCTACCATGGAACCTCCAAAACTTTTGCCCCCACCTAAAACTCCAACCAAGGCTTTTGAATCTACCCCTTCAAGATTCAATCCTTTTGATAAGGATTTTCTTGACCTTGGTGAAATTCCAAAGGTTTCCGAAAAAGCTACTGCTTCTGTTGAGGCAGAAGATGAAGTTATTCCTGCACTTGGAGAAGCAGGTGTTAGAAAAGCTGATTCTATAGAATCCCCACTTTCACCCCTGTTTGATGATGATACGTCTTTACCATTAGAGACATTCCCTAAAAAGTTTGAAAGAGAAGGCTGGGAAATGGTGTTAAGACAACCAAATAAAAAGAAATTGACTGGTAATAGATTTTGGAAAAAGATATTTGTCAAACTTTCTGAGAATAGTGTTCTACAACTTTTTAACAAAATCGATGATAAACTGCCTTTTCAAGAACTTCCATTGCAAGTAAGTTATCCAGTAGTTAGTGCTTATTTCTACGGCAAATTTCTTACAGGAATGGTTTTTGCCCTCTTGCCGATTTGTTGTTGATTTGTAGCCTAAGCAGCAGTAAAGAGTTGGTAGAAAATGATGTTTCTTGGTCTAAAAATGTTCTACCATTTTGCCATTTGTAGCTAATTAATTTTGTACAATTTAATTTCAAATCTTTATTAGAAGCCTATATTTTTTTAACTTTAGTTCTTTTAAATTTTTGTTTCATTATGTTTTTCTTTTGCATTTTAAACATTAGCTTTATTTTTATGCATGTTTAATTTTAGTTTATTTTGTTTTATTATTGTATAGGGACCTAGCAAAAAAAAACTGAATGGAGTAAAATCTGCCATGTGGATAAAACTTGAAATTTCATCTTATGTCTAAGAATTTTTAGCTGCTGTTTAAGACCCATCTCATACAAACGTTTTGTAAGAACTTGATATATTTGGATGTTCTTCGTAGAACTACTCTCAGGGATAAATGATATTTTCTTATAAGGTATGTTTTATGCATGTTTCTATTTTCATTTCACACTTATTTTGTTCTACCTATGAAACTAATTCTATTACCATTGTACTAAAAACTGGATAATAATAATTTAAAGGGACAAGTAATATATTGCAGCAAATATAAATTTTCACGGAATGGTAGAATAATATTTTCATTCATGGTATAGGCAGTCTGGTGGTAATTAAATCAAGCTTTTTTTATTTTGAACAGATCTTAAATCATGAATGTTAAATTTATGTAAATGGTACTTTTGATGCATTTTTAACAAATTGGATTCATATGGATTTGAAAAAAAACCCCTGAGCCATTTAATTTTGCTGGATTCTTCTCCCTATTTACATATACTATACTCTAGGGGTACACAACCTTTTTCAGTGAAGGGCCACATACGCAACAAGCCATCTTCTGGAGGGCCGCTTGCAAGCTCATCATTTGGAGGGTTCTTGAAGAGTAATTGTCCCCCCCCACCCAGGCTTTGAGAAATTGTCATGTTTTTTTCCCCAAATATTTTGCCATATAATTTGCATTGAGTACATATTCTTTGCCCCCTGGAAGATTTAGAATGATGGACTTGGCAGCATGCATTACCAGTACTTTGCTGAAGTTAATAAATGTAAGAAAAATTTGTAATTTAAATATTAAATCTTTTCTTTAAATGACTTCTTGAGAAAAAATATTTTTATTAAAACACGAAACTGCAAAATATTGCATATACATGATTCAGAGTTAAAAAGGTAAACCTTTCTTAGGGAAGAAAATGTCTTGAGCTTCTAATGCTTAGCAGACTTTCTTATGACAGCTGTTTAGCCATCAGAGCTGAAAGCATGTTTTGAAAATGGAGTTGCATGAATGCAATAATTTTGAAATTTTGTGCTTTATTGATGTTGAACTTATTAAAACAAAACAAATTAAATATTTTATTCGGCAATACAAAATCTATATGAAATTTTAGCAAAATAAGATCTAAAAAGGACACTTGGCAAAACTTCAAACAGTGCAAAAGTAATTAGGCCACAGTGCAAAGACACAATTCTACCATTAGTTTGATAGTATATGAATAGCAAACAAAATAACGAGTTAACAAAAAAGTTGTCATGATACCAAAAGTTACAAATACAGTAGCCCCTCGTTATATCGCTCATTCGGATATATCGCTCTTTTCTTTTGTCTCCCCCCCCAAAAAAAAAATTTAGTTTGAAACCATTTTTGAGAAAATATATAAGGTGCTCAGAAAAGGTCTTTATTTTGTCATCAATGAACAAAACGAAGGTTCTTCTATTCTTCTGAATTCGCTGAAAAGAAGCAGCAAATTCCTGTCACACAAACTTGCATACAGCAGAGACAGTTTGGAAACTACTGAACACTTTCTTTTGTATTGATACAATGAGTGAAACACATCTGGTAAGTGTCAAGAAAACACACGCCCCTTCTCTGACTGCCTTTTAGTACACTGTTAAAAAAATGTCCTGAAAATAACGAAAAAATATACGGCAGCTGAGTTGCTGGAGTGTTTCCGTTTCGTTAATTATATTTCCGTGATTTTGAAAATGCTCCGTTCGTCATTTTTCCATTCCTCATTTTTTCGTTTCTTAATTCTCCGTTCTTCATTTTCTCGCTTCCCCGCTTATACGTTATAGGCTTATACCTAGACGCTTACACTTATATATACATACATACACACACAAATATATATATATATATATGCAATTCGACAAAAAATGATGAGCAAAAATATAAACTTTATAACTCTTACGAATTTTGTTTTTTAGAAAAAGTTTGAAAATGTCCGCTCATACTTAAAGCAAAATCCGGTGCATGAGTTCAAACTCTTAAATATCTTGCCTTTAAAAAAATACTAAAGCAATACAAGAATTGTTTTTTTTTTCATTAAAAATTTTAGTTCATTAGAATAACATGATTTTTTTTTGTAAAGATTACATCAATCTCGCATAAAATACTCAAATATTTTGAAGGTGGAATGATCAATGCATAGTATTTCTGAGCGCACAACTTCAAAACATTAAGAAGCATTAACAAGGTGCATTTTTTTTTTAAATATTTTCTCTTAAGTTTGAATACAAATTAAGTTCTTCCGAAAGTTTTTTTTTTTTCCTTTCTGAATTTGAAACATTCGTGGTTCCTTAAAAAAAAATCCTGTATTTTTACTGATTTCCTCTATTTTCATATATTTACGTTATGGTGTTCATAGTGATCAACACTTTAAGAAATGGACTCTGAAAATTGACGATACTTTTTGTTTTTAATGAAATCGCTTCCAAGGAATAATCTTTAAACTGGTTTTAAAAAACTAAAAAATACACTTTTAGATGCACTTATAATACATCAATATGTAATATAGCTTAGCATTTAGTATTAATAATAGTATTAAATATATTACTCTTATATTTGCAAAGAACGTGAATTTTATCTTTTATTCAGAGTTACATACACAAACAACTAAAACACTTATAATACATCAACATGTAATATATACTTCAGCTTTTAGTGTTAACAGTATTAAACATATTACTTTTAATATTTGCAAAGAACGTGAATTGATCTTTCATTTAGAGTTACATACATGCATACAAACAAACCGACATGTGAAACTAATAAAAGGGTATTAAAAAAGCCTAGTTTTGAGACTAAGTTTTTTAATCGTTGTGGAACATTACAAAAATCATTTTACTAACCCTCAGCACTCATAGTTGGTTTATATATGTAACTCTTAAATGTCTATCAGTTCACATCTTGAAATAACAAACTATTAAGTCTAGACTCAAATTAAATTAAAAATAATAATAACAAAAATAAAATCATGATAAAAATTGATGGGGCAAGAGCCATTTTTACCTCTAATGGACGAAAATCTTCCCTCTAATGGAGGACTTACAAAAAAGACAACAAAGGGGGTATGGATTTTAAAATATACTCACACCCTTTTATTGCCCATTTTGCGTGAATGCATTGCGATGAATTATGGACATTCTAAAGTAACACGTTATTTAAAAGTATATACCTTTTCAACTACTAAAAATACCTTTGTCACATTTGTTCAATATTATTTATGTGAAAAATACTGGTTTCACAAATTATTATACGATCCTCTTTTTCCCCTACCAAGGATAGGTAAAATGAGATAGAGATTTGTGTATTATTACATTTTTGCTGATTTTACTTTTGATTTAGTTTTTTAAACAAAATTAGGCTACGTAATTGTAAACTTGCAGAATTACCTAACATAGAAATCTTCTTTAAAATGTCGTACAAGGGAAACGCGGCGGATGCGTCGAAGTGCATCCAACGCGGCATTTAATAGAATCATCACATGACTTCCAGGAGCGTGAAAAGATCATTTTTTCACAAGTCTTCTAACGGCACAAAATAATTGGGGGAATGCTTTTAATCCAGCTTAAGTTTTCCACAGCAATCTCAAATTAAAGCAAAATGGCTTCACAACATATATCACAACACCATCGGTTTCGCACTACATTCAAAGAACGCGATATGTTTTGGCAAGCGTCCAAGTTTCCACGTCTGGCGTTGGGAAAAAATGATCGGTGATTCACGGAATGTTTCTGTTTCTTTAAGGAAAAGATACGTTTTGAAGCGAAAATAGAAATTTTCTGTTAAAATCAGGAAAAAACTTCCTGAAAATTCAGGTTTTTTTTAACAGTGTAGTTCTTATTTCACCAAAACAATAGATTAATTTTATGTCTGTATACATATTTTTTAAGACCTGCACATTGTAACAACAACTGCGGTAAGGTTACTTTTGACTGAAAAAAAAAATCTAATATTCGAATAAATGAATTTTTATGTATGTGCACGTATAATTTACTTGCATGCTGGATAGAAAACTATTTTTAATGACCTCGGTTATATCGCGTTTTCGTATTATCGCGCTTTTTTCTTGTCCCCCGAAAGCGCGATATAACGAGGGGTTACTGTATTATACAACAAAAAATTCAGGGAAATCTATAAAATCTAAATTAGAAATTAGAAGACTGAGACTGAAGTTTATCTACGAATTTTGAAAATGGGTTCAGTGTTGATAGTTGAAAATCTCAACATGCTTGCATTTACCTTAATATTGGTTAATCATGGAGGTAAAGATTTTTAGAGCTCCAAACGTCCCAATTACAAGAAACTTGATTTGCATATATCAGAGGTCAGTGAAGCAGCTAACTCCATCTCTTTCAATAGCTTCCTTTACAAAATCTCCAAAAATTTTTAATTATTACGATTTTTAGATCGAAAAATATTCATTTGCCACGTGATGAGTGCAAAAATTAAAAAATGGTGATTTAAAAAAATGTTCGTATTTATTTGAAAAATAGGTTCGTATTCCTGTTTAATATCATTTGCACGCAGCAATTTTGCAAAAATTAGAAGAAATATCATAACCTGAAAGCTGATGCTAAAAGATTGCTGATAAATTACATGTAGACCGTAAAATAATGCTTTACACGTGGCATCGAAAGAACGCATGAAAATATGCCGAAATTGCAATTCATTAAGCATGTAAAAGTCAAATAAGTAGAATTTTTAACTTTTAAGTTGGAGACATAGACCTTGAGCAGTGAAATATAAAAAAATATGTAACATTTTTAAAAATGGAGGGTTTTTTTTTCAATATTTTTCGTCGTGGTTGTTACTGTTACAATTATTAGGCTTGCTGAATCAGTGCCTAACAAACTATAAAGGTCTGCTGTTCACTGGTTTGTAATTGAACATTAAAATTTTCAGGTCTAATCTTTTTCCCTACAAAAGCCTGAAACATTTCTTCAAAGAAATTTTAAAGCACTTTTATTTTTGTGTGTAGTTTCATTCTTGTTAGAAAAGCCTTCTTTTACGTTTTACCCCCCCCCCCCTCTGAGTTAAAAAAAACTTTCTTTTGATCTTTTTTCCCCCTCATATTTCAACACAGGGAATTAAATGGATATGCGGCCCAATACGGGCCGCATATCGCTTCATGGCGGGCCGCAGGTTGTGCACCCCTACTATACTCCCTATTTACATACTACTATAATACATTTATCAGAGCTTATTTTGATATCCCCTCCTTTTTTATCTTAGGGTAAAGTTGGAAAAGTTCAAAATTTAGTATATTTTTAAATGGAAATGTGTAGGGTAAAGTGGAAGACAGAGAGTACTAAGCTTCAAAAATAAATTTTTGCTCTTGGATGTGAATCGAAATTTTGAAAGTAATATCTACGACTTCTTTAAAGTGTTAAGTTTAATGCAAAACATTGAAACTTGGTATTTTCTTTTGAAATTGAAATGAAATGATGACATATTTGGGGGATATGAAAAATATGTCATCAAAAATAAAGAGTTTTCATCATCTTACCCCTCCTATGGGCATGGGCAGAGTTGGTATTTTGTCCACTTTTTCGTAAAAAGTCTATGGCTGCGGAAGAAATAGGATGAAATGGGTGAAATTTGACATAATAAAAATGCACTGATCTTCCGTATGTTTGATACATAGTTATTATGATGGTGTAATATGATTATTGTATAATTCGATTGCAGTATTTATTTAAAAAAAGAATCTTTTAAATTAATCCTTTGGTAAAACTGTAATAATTGTATTTTAATCATTGTCTAGTAAAAAAATTGATGTCTAGTAAATGAAAATTGCATGTACATGACTAGCAAATTTAAATTAACTTCAAGATTTTAAAATTAAGAACATTCAGATATCTTTTACAATATTAAGGTATAATGTAACTAGTAGCTAATTTCTAGTTAAATTATTCTACAATTTCATATTTGATTTTATAATAAGCATCATCTTAAATAACGTAGAACACTTTCTCCATATTCCAAGTACTGCTTTATATTGCTTAGTTCCAATAAAAAATTAGAACTGTCCTTTTTGGTACTACCAGCACAAAGCAAAAATAAATACTTTAACTATTGAAATTAATTTAAAAATGAGACAGTAAGACAAAAAGGTTGTGTAAAACTAAGAATATTAAAACATATGGAGAATATGATCATCAGTGGCGTATATAGGATTTTATTTCGGAGGGGGCCCATATAATCAAGCTTAGCCCCCCCCCCCCCACCTTTCTCTTTTTTTTGCTATTACTGTAAGACATTTTCAAATTGAATTAAAAAATTGTAATTTTTAGAAAAGGTAGAAAATTACGAAATTTTAGATTCCCTTCAAAAAATTTTTCAAAATTGAAATTATTTATGCTACCTTTGATGACGTTGAAGGATCAAGACTCTGAAGGGGAAACTTATTGAAACTTAAATTCTAAACACGCAATTTCAGGCTATCTTTAGTGACGTTAAAGGAATTGAGAAGACTCGAGGCATCTCTTCTGAAATATTTTGACACTGAAGCATGATAGAGTAAAAAAAAGAAGATGAGTTTTTTTTTTTTTTGAACTGAAGTCTCATTTAAGTTATCTTTGGGAAGTAAAAGTTCTAAGACCCTCCCCGAAAGATTTTCGATACATAGATGCGCAATTTCGCGTTCTCTTTGGAGACGTTAAGAGACAAAAAGTGGTTAGGGATCTCCCTCCAAAAATTTTCAAAATTGAAACCTTAAGCCATCTTTGGTAGTAACGTTAGCAAGGACTGTCTCCCAAAATGTTTCGAAATTAATGCTTTAAAAACATTTTTATTTAGGTTATCTTTAGTACAATCAAGAGAAGAGGTAGGATTCGGGCGCTGTGCCCGAAATTTTGCGGCAGTGAAGCTTCAAGAATGCTATTTTAAGCTCTATTTTTTGAAACTGAAGGTTCAAAATTTTACTTTTAGCAGAGGTGCCCATTACCCCTAAGAGCAAAAACTTATCATCCAAGAATTCCACGAAGATCCCTCTAAAAACGAGAGCCACACGTGAAAGAAAAAGAAAACAAAAACCTTTAAAAACGCCCCTTAAAAATAACTCAATAGCGCCGCTTACGCCATGATTCTTGATAGGAACAACTGCTTTTAGGCTTTGTCTGACAACATTTAGGATAATAAAAGGGTTTCGGGACTCTTCCGGAAATTTTTGGGCATAGAGACTGTAATTCGGGAGCTCTCTCTTTTCAAAAACACATTTTAGAGCTCAAGACTCTAGAAAAGTAAGGAGGATATCAACTACCGTTAACTGTTTGAATTTTAAATCTCTAAAATGCCATTTGAGGCAATGTTTGATCAAGGTATTGAAGAAGCGGGAAAAGAACTCTCTTCCGAAAATTTTTGGATATTGAAGTCTTGAAACTGCGATTAAACTAGACGTTGTAAAAGCGAAATTTTAAGATCTCTTTGGACTATTTAAGGAGGGTCATGAGCCTTCTTTGAATTCATGCTTGGCGGATATACGGGCCTCGACTTCCTACCTGAAACCTGCCACTGAGAAGCACTCTATTCTTTAATTTCACCACTGGTAAAGAAATTGAAAATTATGTGCCCCTTCTAGCTCGGCCGGCTTGAACTTCTACCTCTTTTCGATTTTTTTTTTTTTTTGTTTTGTTCAGCTGAAAGCTTGGAAATTATTTGTGAAAAAACTAAAAAGGAAAATGACTGCACTTTATTTTACATTTCTTACTGGGAGGAATACTTACACTTTATTCTAAATTTCTTGCCGAGGAGGAATGATTGCACTTTATTTTAAATTTATTAACTGTAGCATTACTTTAAAGACTCTTATTTCCTGGCTGACTAGAAAAACAGGGGGAATGAGAAGAAAGAGAGAAACGTAATTTGCTGACTAATAATCAACACGTGTTGAATATTTTTCATTTAAAGATTTCTATTCAAAATGATTAGGATTTTTTCTGTGCGTTTTCTAATTGAAATATCTTCATTTTCCCAAGACACGTTCTTTTTTCTCTCGAGTAAATCGCGAGGGCTCCCTGACCCTCTTGGGTTGCACTAGAGCCGCTATATATACTGCCTAGTGTCATCTAACGAACTATTATTAGTAATAATTATTTATTTAGTTAAGTATTTCAAGCTAAAAGTATGTAAATAATTTCAGAGTAAACTTAAACCAAATAATAATAACTACCTATTAAAAAAAAAAACGAATTTTTTTTCGGGGGGAGGAGGGGTATAAGAGGGAAAGACCCTCTGGAGCACTCAATTAATACACCTTTGAAAACAATGTTAATAGAGAGTGGGCTTTTTTCTTAAGGTTTTTTTTTTTTTTTTTGAGCAAACACGAACCGAACACCTACTTTTGAAAAAATCTTTCTCGATTTCGGGGGGGGGGGGCGGGCCCCCTCGGCCCCCCCCTTAAATACGCCCTTGATGATCATATTTTATGCATTTATTAATGCATTCAATGTAAGACTTCAATAAGTGCACCGGCCGAAGCTTCGGCCATTAGTTGGCTGAAGCTTCCGGTATTCGGCGTTTCAACTAAGCTGCACTTTGTGCCATCTCAAATTATAAGGTTGATAAAACAAATAGCAGCTAATTTTTAGTGATATAATATTTGATCATATCATTTGGTTTTTATATAAAGATCAACTTAACTGTAGAACATGCTTTTTATATTAAAAAATGCTCATTCTACTTATTTCAATAAAAATACCAGAAATGTGTCTTTTTTCTCGTAATACCAGTACAAAACAAAAATAAATACTTTACCCCAGCAGCACCAGAACGTTCAAATTTGGTGCAAAAATGGTGTTATTGGTCAAATAACGGTGCTAAGTGTCCCTTGAACGTTATATTCGACGTGCAAAAACAGTAATATTATCACGGTGTCATTTCAGTGCTTAAAGAACGTGATATTTGACGTGCAAAAACAGTAATATTTTCACGGTGTCATTTCAGTGCTTAAGGAACGTGATATTTGACGTGCAAAAACAGTAATATTATCACGGTGTCATTTCAGTGCTTAAGGAACGTGATATTTGACGTGCAAAAACAGTAATATTATCACGGTGTCATTTCAGTGCTTAAGGAACGTGATATTTGACGTGCAAAAACAGTAATATTATCCTGGGCGTCGGAGTCGAAGAGTCGGAGTCGGACTGATTTTGGACTAAAGGAGTCGGAGCCGGAGTCGCTGAAAAACATGTCGACTCCGACTCCGACTCCAACCACTTCCGATTTCGATGAAATTTTATGGTGGTGAAAACATGTCTTTGAAACTAACAGATACAAATTTTCAGCGTCCAATATCCAAATCCTAAGCATCTAGGATCATTAAAAAGGGCTTCAAAATGGCGGGTCTGCTTTGTGAAACGAATTGCTATGTATGGGCTTATGCAAGATAATAAAAAATTTTTGCAGCAAAAATGCATTGTGTTAAAATAAAATCTGGCCATTTAACAAGAAAAGGATTAGTTTTGTACGGAGTCAAATGACAAGAGCGGCACTTGTCATTTGCTCTGGAGAAAATGAACATTTTGGGAGGTCACAGTGATCTCCGAGAATTGAGGTAAATGTGGTGAATTCACCTGCGAGAATTCATGACCAAATTGAACTTTTTGAGAGGTCACAATGACCTCCCATGACCTCCAACTGGGATACCCCAGCTTGCTCCCCCCCCCCTAAAGTGAGGCCTGGCTACGACCATGAATAAAAACGAAACTTTTAAAAATGGACTTAATATTTCAACCTTTGTTTAGGGTTTTTCCCTCTTCACATTTGGGAAAAAAAATAAATAATTTAAAAAAAAGCAGGAGTCGGGAGTCGTAGTCGGAGTCGACCATTTTTGCTCAGACTCTGCAGCCCTGATATTATCACGGTGTCATTTCAGTGCTTAAGGAGGTGCTTAATTTCTCAGAATTGAGGTCGTGAATTGCTGCTTTTTAGAAAGGGAAGAGGAATCATATCTGCAGAAACTTTAAGTTTTATCCTTAACAACTCTTTCTCCCAAGATCCTAATCAGATTTGCATGCATTTCAGTAAAAAAGCATTACATTCATACTAATAAAATTATATGATTTACGCCCTTAGTCTTTCATAGATGGCGCCTCCTGCAAAAAAAAATTTCCATTTAAAGTATTATTTTTCTCCCTCGTTGAGATCGAGTAGCGTATAGTGGTTAGCGACTCCTGCTGTAGTCGCAAGGGACCCGCGTTCGAATCCCGCGGAGTGAATATATTAAATTCAAAGTAATTAAATAATAAATAGTTAAATTAAATAAATAAAGTAATTAAATAATTAAAAGCAAGATGGCGACGATCATGGATCAAAAATGGTGGATCAAAAATGACGTCACGGTTAAAACTCGTCGCGGCCACCGGATAGTGGGGTATACGCAGTATACTTTTTCAGCTGGGGAGCACTGAAAACAAACGTATTTCCAGAACCTAAATATAACCTATCATTCTACGTTCAAAACTGGGACAAAAAAAGGTGGTCAACACCAGATTTCGACGTGTCATATTACCATCGATCGATGAGACACATAGACGTTGACAACACGTGCTGCGAGAACGTGTTTTGAACGTGCCGGCTGGTGCGCTCTGTACGTGTTGCAGAACGTGTTTTGAACGCCTTTGTGCTGCTTGGGTAATTGGTGAAATTAATTTGAAACTGAATCATTATGCTAAAACTGCTGTGTAACACTAAGAATATTGAAGCATATGTAGTATAGTATAATGTTGCATGCATTAATTACAGGTTCAATGCTAAAACTTCAAATGTGTGCAAAAGCCGAAGCTTAGGTATTCGGCGCTTTGGCCAAACCCCTCTTCGTGCCACCTCTAATAATTAGCATTATTATATTGCTATTAAAAGGCAGATTTTATAAGTCAGGCAGGTCAAATACATACCATTTTTGATTTCGCTCAAAATTTTGCAGTGGTTTTCTCAAATGATTTTAGAAAACACGTATTTTTTCTTTTTCTCCAAATAATTTTCTGAGGACCTGTAAAAATTCTGAAAGTTGGTCCTGACTTGGTGTTTTTCTGAAATCAACCTTTCTAAAATTTGATTATCTCAGCGCATTGAGCTTCAACCAAAGCTTTTTTTGCAATTACATCATCACATTTAGTGTTCAAATCAAAATATATTTTAAATTTTATAGCTGATCATCATGAGATCCCGTCAGGGGCAGCCAAATTTCGCTGAAGATAGGGAAAAAGCGTCATGTTTGCAGCCCCCTAGCTCCCTGAATTCAGGATCAGTAACAGTTTTCGCATGAAACTTAGTTAGTAGAGGAATGTGGGGCAAGGTGAAATGGCAAAATATTTTCAGTTCGCAGTGCTACCTATCTAGCAATATTTTAACGAAGTCTCTAGACGTACAGTTAATTCCACTTGTGTCTTCAAAATTTTATACACTTATTGTAATATTCGTGGTTCTTTAAAAATATTTATTTTATGATACAATTATAAAATTTTTGTAATTATCATTTAAGGTATTAATTGAGATCTACTGGTGTCCAATGCAATAGTGGAAAGTACCCCAAAACGGGATAGCTTATCTGTTCTTCGATTTGTTTCTTATTGTGTACAACGTACATTCTAAAGTAACACGTTATTTAAAAGTATATACCTTTTCAACTACTAAAAATACCTTTGTCACATTTGTTCAATATTATTTATGTCAAAAATACTGGTTTCACAAATTATTATACGATCCTCTTTTTCCCCTACCAAGGATAGGTAAAATGAGATAGAGATTTGTGTATTATTACATTTTTGCTGATTTTACTTTTGATTTAGTTTTTTAAACAAAAATAGGCTACGTAATTGTAAACTTGCAAAATTACCTAACATAGAAATCGCAAAAAAAGTGTGTCATCCTCTTTTTTTGCTTTGGAACAGGCTTCATAGCCCCATCCCTGGCAGCTCGAGCATTCTATCCAGCTTCCTTCTCCAGATTTCGATTCAAGATACAGAGCGTTGCAGAAAATACATGCTTCATCTTTTTCAGCTTTATCTTCTGAAGAAGACGTCCAACCTTGGCTAACTGACGATTTTTTTTAGGTTTTCTTATGTTAGGTCCATTTTCTTCGATTTTTTCAAATGATGACTGGTTTTTTTCAGGTTCAGAGTAACATTTTAAAACTTTATCTGCCTGTTTTGAATCTCCACTTGGTTTTCTTTTATGCCTCGTTTGGTTCGTCTTCGGACCATTCAAGAGACTTGTTTTGGCAGCCCTTTTTTTTTTAGCTTTTGAGTTCTTTTTCATTTTTTTTTTCACATTCTTCTTCTTCCAACTCAAGTTTATATGGGCTTCCTGTTATAATTGCTGTTTTCCCTCTTCTCCTATCGTGTTTATTTTGAGGTCTTGGCCCAGTCACTCGTAGTGGAGGTAGAATTTCTTTGGGTGATATAGGAAATGGCAGTGAAGGACGATAGTATAGCCCAAGTCTTTGTCTCCTGTAGAAGTGAACGGTTGGATAAGACCTGCGTTTGTGCTAGTGTTATTGGTGCCCCTATTACTAGGTGATTCATTAAATACTGTCTCTAGTGGTTGTGATGACTGCAAACTCTTAGATGCTATGACTGAACTTAGACGATCCTTCGGATCATGCCTCGTTTTGTTGCTGATCTAATTTTTGTTGGGCTGTCATGTTCTGAGCATCCGGCAATGGGTGATCTGATGGAAGAGAAGAAGTGAAGAGATATTCAAGAAAGACATCTGGGTTATATGGAAAAATGCCTGTTTTCCTGGGTCCATTCACAGCAGTATGGACGAGCTGCTGGTTGAAATGCTGCATTGAACATCTTTCTTACTTTGTAGATAGTAATCCAACTTTTTTGAAGGTGGAAAAAAACTGCCAAAAATAAAAAACAATATTTTAATGCAAGTTGTCATACAATATACATTATTCAATCTTTACGTACAGAACATTTCAGAACAAATTTCCAATGCGTTCATTTTTAACTAGGTCAACTATTTTAACTATTTCACTTTGTCTCACATTCCCCTACTATATATATTACTTAAATCAAGCTTTAGTTGCAATGCTAATCCTCAGTGGTGAAGAAAAATAGCCCTTTTTGTATGTACAGAAACGAAAAAATGTATGCATCGTGATCTTATATCTCTGTGCTCTGAGGGTCAACAGGGAACTTTATGAGTGTATTTTAAACTTGTTTATGTGTATTTTTACAGACAAGGGACAGACCTATGTGCAAATGTTCTGGAGGCTGATAAAGTACACCTCAAGATGAAAAAAGGGAATGTGTTAACGACGAATCAAGTTAATTGTGTGCACTTTGTAATCTTATATCTCAGTGTACTGAGGGTCAACAGGGAACTTGATGTGTGAATGTATTTTAAACTAGAGTATGTGTATTTTCACAAATAAGTGGCAGACCTATGGGCAAATGTCCTGAGGGCTCATAAAGTGCACTTCAAAATGAGAAAACTGCACTTGGTAACGACGCATCCAGTTAGTTGTACTCAAGTTATATGCTTTGTCATGCACAAATTTGCATGGATTTTGTATATTCTATTATGCCCCTCTCAGATTAGATCTTAATAATCACCATTGTACCAACCCTGGGGGAATGTCTAAATCCCAATGTGTTGGATGAATTGAAAACGGAATAGTTCATTTTACTATTTCAAATAAGTATTGTGTAAAAGAAATTGCCCATAGTTCTGTCACTTTTTTTGTGAAAATACACACATTCTAATTTAAAATACACTCATCAAGTTCCCTGTTGGCTCTTAGCACATATCATGAAGTGTACACAACTAACTACATCCGTCATTAACACATGCAATCTTTTCATGAGCCTCCAAGACATTTGCCCATAGGTCTGTCACTTGTTTGTGAAATTACACATAATCTAGTTTAAAATACACTTACACATCAAGTTCCCTGTTGACCCTCAGCGCACAGAGATATAAGATCACGAAGTGTGTACTTTTTTTGTTTCTGTACGTACAAAATGGCAATTTTTCATCACCACAGGATTAGCCTTGCAACTAATGACCGATTTAAGTAATATATGTATAGCATTAACTGGTTTCATGCAAAAACTGTTACTGACCCTCAGTGCAGGGAGCTAGGGGGCCGCAAACATGACACTTTTTCACTATCTTCGTCAAAGTTTCGCTGCCCCTGACAGGATCCCCCAATGGTTAGCAATAACATTTAAAATATATTTCCATTTGGACACTAAATGTGATGCTGTAATTGCAAAAAATACTTTGGTTGAAGCTCAACACACTGAGATAATCAAATTTTAGAAAAGGTCGACATTGGAAAAGCACAAAGTCAGTCTAAACTTTGCGAATTTGTACTGGTCCCCAAAAATGTTTTTGTGGAAAAAAAGCCTGCTTTCTGAAATCTATAGAAGAACTCATCATAAAAATTTTAGCAAGATCAAAAATGGCGCATATCTGGACACCCAATTTCTGCCCGATTCTTACAAAAACTGCCTCCTAATTAAAGAAAAGAAAGTATTATTTATATCATGGTAAAAATATTTAAAAATAAAGCCTAAATAAATAATAATAACAAGTTAATTTAAAACAAAGTAGTGAAGGATAACACCAGGTTAGGAAGATTAATTTAATAAATATTGTACGCAATATCTTGCATTGAGAAAAAAAAAAGCATAGATAAAATAAGTTAAACGCTCTCCTTCTTTGAATCCCTTTAACTATTTAAAGTCTTTCTGCTGACCAGCTGCCATCTTTTAGATCTTATATTTGCATGTAAAAATTTCTGGGCAGCACTTTTCGCTTGCCACCAAAAGTGTTTTTATTAGTATTATTATTAATTATGAAACAAATTGCAATTTAACACATTTTGTGAAATAATAAGTGTTTGTGTTATTACATTTAGTGAACTGTTTATTTTAAAATTGTTATTATGTTTATAGAAGAAAGATTTTAGTATTTGAAAAAAATGTTTACATGTTTGGAAACACTCATGATAATATCACAAGAAGTTTCAGTTTATGTCTAGTTAGATATTAAACCGTAATAAATTTTGATTTCATGTTCTGTATTCTATTGCTTTTTGTTACGGTAGATGCTTAAGGGGCATTTGCATGAAAAATGAAATAATAACGTATCTTTTCAACGAAGGAAAAAATTCTGATGTGTACAAAGCATCTTTGCTCCAGTTACAAAGGTATATTGCTGTGTATGAAATTACGTTTGCAAAAACTACAATAAAGATAAATACTGCAGATAAATCAATTAATTTGTATTATCATTCATCAATCATAATTTCATTTTTCAAATGAAATTGAAAAATAAATAAAAAAATTAAAAATAAAATTGTAATATTTTTCAGCAAAAAGGGCATTAAAAAGCATTTTTTGGAATAGTTTTGAAAATTTTCAGAGATGGTTTGAATCCTAAAAACCCACCCCTTAAATACGGACATTTCTAGAAGCATGAAAAAATTTTAGGGAAAATCTCCAAATTAAAAAAATTTCTTTGAGACATGGAAGAAATTCTGGAAGAATAGCTCACGATTTACAGATGGATGTCCTGTGACATGCAGAGAATGAAATCACTTTATAGCTTCTGTGTCACACTAAGTCTCTAAATTTACCAATCTTTTTTAAAATTTTGACAGCCTTTAAGACCATATACCTCGATAAGGGATTGCCAAGGGCAAGTAATTTATGCATTAGAAAATGCTTCAGTATGCACTTTCCATTGTTACCTATTTAAGCTTTTTCTTTCTTACACAATTCGTATGGTTCCCTGGTAAGCCTTATTAGAACGTTATTCAAAAAACTTTTAGTATATAATTAAGTCCAAGGAAAGACGGAGTTTTGCATTCTATTCCATATACAAGATTGACATCTATCATGAAGGGATTTACTACTTTAAACATCTTGAAAATGTTAAAATAAGCCCACTATAAATGGGGTAAACTTAATCTTGCAGTATTGCGAAGTCTACCTGGTTTCTAATCAAACCAGTACAGCACTGCCAAGTTAGGTTTGCCTCAACTATAGTGTTCAGCTAAAATGCTCTAAATTTTTGAGCATAAAAGGAGAAAAAGGTTCTTTCTCCTGATTTACTCAATAACTAAGTAAAAATGTTTGAGTACCATTTAATTTTCTCTGGAATATACTATGCTAATTTTCAATGAAATGTACAATTCTTTAAAGCAAATTGTAATAATTTTTAACTTGCCCGGTTGGCAGCTTTTACTTTATCGTATTTTAAGAGAATAATTGTTTAGTAGTTCCTCCTAGCTAACAGGTGTACAAAAAGTACTAGTGAGAGGTTTTTATCAAATTTCAACTGTTTACCATCAATTTCTTGCTGTAATTGATATAGGTATGTGAACATTAATCTGTTATTTTTTGTAAAATCACAACTTTTAAGTTCTTTTACAAGGCATTAAAAACTAGGGATGCACCGATAAGCAAATTGGCCAATTACCGATTACTTATTAATCAGCTATTGATAATCGGCCAACTAATCGGCTGAGCCGATTAATGATAAGGATGATTGTTTTTAATGCTACCAAATTCACCATCACAGCTTTTTTCATACTTTTACAATTCGAGTTAGAAATAGTAACTAATTTGTTTTAGAGAGATTTTTTTTTCTTAATTTTACCAAAATAATTTCAAAACTTTATTAAATTTCTTAGGACCAATTTTCATATTATTATCAATAGTATTACATTAACACATTGTTAATTATATTAACTAGACATGAAAATGCAAAAAAATAAATAAAAAGGGGGGAGAGGAGTGTATAATTAGCACTCCAATTTAGGAGTGCTTTTAATTTAAAGATATTTTTTAATTATTAGTACCAATTTGATTCAAGACTTTATCCTTTATGAAAACTAGAGCTTATCTAAAAGCATTATGCGAAGGAGAAAAGTATGTACACATGAAAAATGATGCAACATAGTCTATGTGTATATTTTTATTCAAGATAGGGGAATTAATTTATTAAAAACTTTGTATCAACTGTGAGGATTATTATTACTGAAAATAAAATTATTCAGATTTGTTTCTTAGTGAAGATATACTTTAAAAAATAATGTAAAAAAAAAGTTTTTCCGCCGATTTTTATCGGCCGAATATGCTGATTATTAATAATCAGCAAAGTGGCCTATTATGGCCGATTAATCGGTGCATCCCTACTAAAAACATTTAAAAAATTGATGCCATCTATGTTTTGCTCTGTGAACAAGTTCTAATGATATTTCACCGAAGTTTTGGTTTAAAAATTAAGATAATTTGATTTGTTCTGATATTTTTAAAATCGTATTTTAGAGGTAATATCCTTTTTTTTTTTTTTGAAAAATGTAATGCTGAATTGAAATCTGTTCCTAATGCTGAAGTTAAAAATTTCTGAAAGAAAATGCTTAAGCTGTGAGTGTTTTTGAAAAATCATACTTAAGCTCATTTCTAACTAAACAAACAAAGTAAGTTGAAACATAATTTTGTAAATCAAGCTTTTACTTTATTTTCACAGGCATGTTATTCACTGTCAGAGATTGGAGCTCAGCAGTATGATCAATATGGAAAAATATTTACAGTCAAATTACAATATAAGTTTTATCGTGAGAGAGTTGGTGTTAGACCTGGACAAATATCTAAAGTTACTCAAGGTCAAGTTACTTCTATGGGAGATGTTGCAAAACTTGGTTTACCCCTTCAGCATTCTGCACAAACATCACAACTTTTGAAAATAGGATCTCAGTCTTATTCAGATATGAAGTTATTCATTCAGGTACTTAAAGCCCTTTTATTTTAGGTACGTTTTATGTGTTATGCTCCTTCGTTCATTGCTATGATTGTTATCTCTCTTAGGAAGTTGAAGATGCTCTTTTCCGCATGGTTGTTCACAGAGATCGTGTTCTCACTTATAAAACAGAAGAAGTACAAGTCATTGCACAAGATGAATTTTATGTTGAACAAAGTAAAACTGGACATATTGACAAACAGCTTGCTCGTGTTCGCATCTTCTTCCTCGCATTTATCACAGGTGAATAACTGGATTTATTACTATTGCATGTAGTCTGCTTCTTTTCTTACAAATTCAATAGTTTTTAATTGATCCTTTTGTATAGATACACGTTTTGCACTTATCAAAAATTGTTCTGATTTGAAACTAAGTTTCTTGAATTTTCACTTCAAGAATCAAACTTTAAGACTTAAAACAATTACATTATTTTAATAGCTGCCCATTATGAATTTTAGCACAAAAAAGGTGTAAAAACTTCTAGTAAATACAGTATTCAAGTCACTTAAATGTTGAAGATGCATGAGATTTTTTACTTGCTTCAAATGAGATAAAAATAATGATTTGGTAGTATATTCGGAATTAAAGTTGGTCAGCATTTTGAGTAAAGGATGTTAGAACTGGAGTTGATAAAAATACATTGCTAGATTCCAACTTTTGTTCAACTGTTTTATTTGTAATGAAATGAACTTCATTTGAAAAAGAAAAGAAAAATGAATAAAAAAAATCAGAAATTGAATTATTTGTGGATTGTATTAATTGATAAGTATTTTCTCATAGTGCTTTGACATGTTTAAAAATAAATATAAGAAAGTGGGTGCCATCTGCAGGGTAGGGTTTTTGACTTGACAAGGGTACAATACTAGTTTAAACTGTCAAAAACTCACCATTGACAAAACCCCAAAGGAGTGAATGAAAGCTTGTTGAAGAAACATAAGTTATAAACTAGTAACTGGTTGGCGTACATTACAATGAAATTTATTTATAGCGTGTGTAATTAGCAAGCCTTTTAATAAATAAAAAATAAGGTAAAATGATGGTATTCAACTCACAAAGATTTTTGTTCAATGAATAAGCACACATTTTGTGTTTTATTCTTGTTCATATTTTAAAAAATCTAGTGAGTTAGCATGCATTTTTGACATTAATAGTACGTATTAATTCCAGATTTTTTTGACGTAAAATAATCATATATATTTGTATCACAAGCATGAGAAGTAAGAGATGAAAGTTCAGCCAGTGTTTTCAACGAGAGAGAGAGCTGGAAAGGGTTAAAAAAGTCCTATACTTCAATATCCTTAGAATGTAGCTGAAAGACTAAATTTTTACTAATGCTTTGAGCTTATGCATGCTTTTCTTTTGGCTTTTTTTTCGAACTGTAATAATATGTCAATTGATCTAAAGTGCCAAATGATGATGCCCTTTATTTTCAGAAAAATGAAAAGGGTAGAAATTAACCCTATTTTCTCTCGGGTAATGTACGCCCTATTTAGGAAAAGAAAAATATCTTCCATAATTTTGTGTTTCTTGTTCATATAAACAGCTTTTTATGTTATGATGTAACCATGTGTGAGTTGGTAATAAAGAAAAATGTATTTTCGCAATGTTGCTAAGGAAAGGTGAAGATTGCCTTGCTCCTGCGAGATATGTAATGAAAGCCTCACATGCAGGCACTTTAAGGAGGTTTAATTTAGTCGTTATCCTGTAGTAAAAAGTACTTTTTATATGCATCAAAATTATTTTAAATTATGTATGTTTGCTTGACTTTGGAATAGCCCAGGGAAAAAGCTTTAAATTTTACCAAATATGACAATTTCAATAGATGTCTTATGATAATAATTTGTATGTATCATCTCTTTGACTGCATTAGTTGGAAAAAATTAAAAAAAAAAAAATAAAGTTTGCAAATAAATTGGGGAAAGTTTTAAGGAAAGGAGGCATATTTAACTTTACTGATACAAGTTTTTTCTTTGTTTCTTTATTTCTACTGTTAAAACACTTATTGTGAGTTTTTTTCTCTCTTAATTTGATATTTTCCATTGTTATTGGCTATTTTTTTGAGTCAAACCTGTTATTCCCATTTCTTATCTGCAACCACATGTACTTCAAAGGTTCTAAAGTCGTCCAGAAGGGGGAAAATCTTAATATGATCCGGTGGGCTATAATTTGAAGTGATTTGAATTTAACTTATAATTTTAGCATTTAAATTAGGGTTTAGAAGTAATAATTTTTAGGCTATAATATAATCAAAATTACTCTAAAAAACGATTCCTTTTTGAAATCATTTTTAAAGTGTGCTAATTACCACACTTAAAAAGTACCAACTCAAATTCGAAGACAAAGAGTAGAGTGAAG
The DNA here is from genome assembly GCA_038373865.1 of Uloborus plumipes. Classification (NCBI taxonomy): domain Eukaryota; kingdom Metazoa; phylum Arthropoda; class Arachnida; order Araneae; family Uloboridae; genus Uloborus; species Uloborus plumipes. The sequence continues at coordinate 110,040 of JAXGGA010000412.1, read as the reverse complement.
ACTTAGGCACTAACAGTCTAGTCTAGTACAAATGGAAACTGCTTTTTCTTTTGCTCATAAGGTTGTTTATTTTATGCAGCCTAAATTGCGTAGAAAGAAAATTTTGGCTACGTAAAACAAACAACCCTACAGGTGATCGAGCAGACTGTTGGCAGGGTGTCAACAATTTAAATCAAATGATTTTTTTCAAAAAAAATCATTGATTCAAATAATTTTTAAACTTAAACTCTAGAAATTTCTTTGAAAAATTTAAATATCATTTTTTCAGACTTTTCTTAGTCGGTATAACTTTCGGAATATTGATTTTGTCCCTGTTTTCTTTTACTTCTCTTTCCTTACCAGGGTTGCCAGACGTCCTGTATTTCAAGGGACAATCCCGTTTTTTGAAAAATGGTCCCGCGTCCCTGGTAATCTTGATACGGGACGGCTGAAGTCCCGTATTGAGAAGCTAGGGGCAACATTTTACAAAATAAACATTTTTCAGAAGAAATAAAGTAAAACAAAAAATCTGAAATAGAGTGATAAAAAAATTGATTTAATCAAAATGCTTTGTGAAGTGTAATGTTAGTGTTCTATTCAGTTGGAGCAGGAATCATTCTAACAGTCAATTCAACATGTCGTTCATTGTAAAAGTGGGTAGCTCCTTGTAAATCATTTTATTATGCCTTATTATACTAGACGCCCTTCCCAAATTTTTCCTTATGAAAGAAATATAAGTGTTCAACTGCTATTAGTCACTATATATTTATCTTTTGAACCTTGCTTTGCTTCTCTCTTATACTGAAAGATGTAACTATATGTTATTCTATTTAGCAAACATGCATTTTAAAAATGTGAAGATGCATAATTTTTATAATGAATGGCAGTAATATCAATTGCAATGAGCTTTATGGCAAATTAAAGACACAGCAAAACTTAGCAAGAATTATTAAAGCAATAAAATCAAGTAGTAAATATGATTTTAAAAAAAAGGAAGATTTTTCCGTCATTATATTAGAATAATTATTATGTTATAATATTGAAAAAACTGTACAGTTTTTTCCCCCTAAAGATATTGAATATTGATTTTTTATTTGTTTTAGGATGACTTTTAATAGTTAGCTCAAGTAAAGTTTAATTTTATGCATACTCAATTGTAATCAAAATTTTAGCTAATGACTCATGAAATTATTTTGCACAAATTCAAATTTCCTCACTGGTATGTCTAGCTTATTTGAAAAAGTGGATACTAAACATTAGTCATCAATAGAAGCGGCTATTATATCTTTCACACCAAGACAGGTATGTTATTTGGAGAATCAGGACGGGCGGGCAATCCCCCCCCTCCCCCCCGGTTTTGGGAAATCAATGTATTTACATGTAAGTCGTTGTGGTTTTTGCTGGTTTTTTTTTTTTTTTTTGAAAATTTGCATTGAATTTTTACTTTTTGCCAGCCTGGCAAAATTTTCTATGACGGCATGTGTCAGGAAATATATGTGTTAATAACAGGGAAATACAAACTTACACAACAGTTAATGTTAATAAAAAAAACTATGCAATGGTAACGAAATGTAGTTTTTATTCATATGATTATTGTGTATGTTTTTGTGTATTTTGTGGGTTTTTTTTCTTCAATCAGGCTTGTCATTTCAGGTTTTTCCAGGGGGGCGGGGATGTCAAAGGTGCAAACACAATGCAATTTCATCGGAAAACAATAAAAATCAATCCCACTTGAGTTTAATTACATTGATTTCCCAAAGTCAGGTAGGGGACAATTGACCTCCCCCCCTGGGCCTGTCTTCATTTATATTTGTGAGAAAAGTTTGATATAAAAGTCAAGGTTGGAAAAATTTAACCTCTTCATCTCTCCATCCCCCCCCCCATCCCCCACAGGGTGTCCCGTATTTACACTTTTTAAATCTGGCAACCCTGCTCCTTACTCAACCTGTAAATTCTTTTGTTTTATTTTTTTTTTAAATCAGTAGACACTTTTAAATTAGTTGGTATTTTTTTACTAGTAGCCACTATTCAGGACTTCTTTCTTAATGAAAACATTGAGGAAATTTTTAGGCACTACACTATAAAATGGGTTTGCGTTAAAAGTCCTTTAAAACTAAGTTTGTTGCTTTAGTGTGCATATTTGTACGAATTGGAAAAGGAGACTTGAAATTAATATTGCTTCATCCAGTGACCTCTTGTAACAAAAATTAAAGCATGTACACTAGGGTGGAGCGAAAAAAATGAATTTTTGATTTTCGTAAACGGGTACTTTTCATTTACTGTGAATGAGGCTAAGTAACAATTCTGTAAAATATTTCACTTTTGCGACGTCATCTTTAGTCTGCGCATTTGGCCTAAAGTTTTGAAATTTTTGATTTTTTTTAGATTTTTCAAGTTTTTTTAAAAAAATATTGCAAATGATAAAACTAGTGACGAGTGGTTATTAAATGGAAGAAAAAGGTTTGAATTATACAAGGAATTTTTTAAAACCATTTTCGATTATGATTTCAATCTGCTCATTAGGTCCGAAGTTCATCAAATTTTGCGAAATTTCCGAAATTTTCAATATTGAGCAAAAATTTTATAATTTAATATTTCCTCTCAATATTTACTTAAAATGCCTTCAAAACATTTTATTAATCATTTTGTTGTTTCTTTGAACTACTGAACTCCTTGCTTGCTCATTGAAATTACCCAGGACTCACCACGAGGAAGTGGCCGCACTTTGGGTGTCACCCGCGCTCCCTTGCTTCCAACCAATGAGTGCATACATTTACATTTCTTATACAAGTCGGGAACAATGAATCGCTTCTTTGCGTAGAAAATTGTTTGCATTGGCTTTGATGGATGCACTACAAAAATGGGAAAACACGAAGGTGTAATACGGAAACTGGAACATAAACTTGGTAGACCTCTGTAATGGGACATTTTCCAATTACATTTGAATGAACTTAATTTACGGCATTTTTTGCAAAAGCTAGATAGACCTACCAGTGGACCAAAGTGATTTTTTGGGCCTGTTGGACGAAGCTGCACAACATGTTATACTTTGAAATCAGTTCAATATGAACCTAACAAATTTATCATTGATCAGATCGATGGTGACAATAAAAATTATTTAAGTACTGAGCAACAGTAACTTCATGAGATGAGCAAGGTAGTTTTGACTGAGAAAATATCCAAAAAATTATGAAACAGAAGTCCAAGAAAGCTTTCCCAAGCCAAATGGTTGACTACAGTAAACAAAATCTTTAGACTATAAAAAATATCGTAACTTTCGCGGTAAGTGTCCTTGCTCTTTTAGGATGGAGTGCAGACGTTACTAATTTAGCTATGAATTTGTGTGAGATTTAAAGAGTTACACTTATCTCTCCGGGAAAAAGCAGAAAATTGCATTCACATTCATTCAAAACAATGTATACTTTGCACCCTAGAAATAGGCTGTTATAGCTATATATATATATATATATATATATATAAATGGGTGGATGTATGTTTGTTCCTTATACAAATCCAGTTTTCGTCGGATTTTCATCAAACTTGGCACAGAGGCTCCTTGCTGCACTAGAATTCACATAGGCGGGGTTTTGAAATCTTAAAGAAATCCAAAAAGCTCTAAATTCAAAATTTTTGTCACAAAATGGCCAGTTTCGTTCAATTTTGAATAGATAGAGTAATAGAGATAAGCCTTTAAGCATACAAATTGATAAAATTTAACACATTTAAATAGGAGTATTTCCCAACAAAGATTACGATCATTTTAGCATGAAATAAGTTTTTCCCATGGGGATAGAATTCATTCAAATACTTTTAGAGCTATGTTGTATTAATAAGCACTCGGGCAACGCTGGGTAATAATCTAGTTAGTTAACCCATAAGAGAGAGCATATAAATAAATTTGTTTTAAATCGTATTATCAACGCTCAATCTAGAAAACAAACAAGCAAACAAGTGAGAACACTTCAGATTCCAAAAATAGATAAAAATATATCTTCATACATTACATACATAAATCAAAAATCAGAATTTCTTGTCATGTGGAAATTACAACACCTTTTTCACGTAATTTAACAACACAATATTTACACAGATTACTGGTAGCTGAGAATTTAAATATGATTTCTGAATGCGTTCTTTTTAAACTTCCATTCAAGACTCAATCAGTTGAAAGAGCTGTCAAATAGGTCACAAGCTGTTCAAAATTGGTATGTAATCACAGGAAAAGAAACATGTTAGTAAAAACGAGGATATCTGACAGAAATATTTGATCAATTTGCGGCACAAAGGAACAATTTAACTGTTAAAGACGTGTCTAAGAAATGTAAATAGGTGCTCGAATTGGTTGGAAGGAAGAGCTCACGTGTAGGACTCGAAGTGCAGTCACCTCCTCGTGGTGAGTCCTGGGTAGTTCCACAAGAGCTAGCAAAGAGTTGCACAGTTCAAAGTAATAATAAAATGAATAAAAACAGGTTTGAAGACACTTCAAGTGAATATTGAGAGGAAATATTGAGTTAAAAAATGTTGAAAACATCAGAAATTTTGGGGAATTTGATGAACTTTGATCATAATGCACGAACTGAAATCATAATCTGAAATGGTTTTAAAAAATTCCTTGCATATTTCAAACCTTTTTCTTCCATTTAATAACCATCCGTTACTAGTTTATCATTTGAAATATTTTTAAAAAAAACTTGAAAAATCTAAAAAAAAAATCAAAAATTTCAAAACTTTAGGCCAAATGCGCAGACTAAAGATGAAGTCGCAAAAGTGAAATATTTTACAGAATTGTTACTTAGCCTCATTCACAGTAAATGAAAAGTACCCGTTTATGAAAATCAAAAATTCATTTTTTTTGCTCCACCCTAATGTACACCTTAAAAAGACAAAAAAGCTATTGAAAAAGTATTTATCAAATGAAAAGTTTGAAGTGTGTGCTACGTTTTTACTATAATCATCATATATATAAATAATGAATATAGACTTTTTTTCCTATACTTTTACCACAGAGAGGGCAAATAAAAATGTGTTGCTGTCTGATTTTAAAATACCATCTCTATACATAAAAAATGAAACTTATTTTTTAAAAATCTGGTGTGAGTTTTAAATAAAAACAATTTAAATTAAAAAAAATAAATTTATACTTTGTTTTCCCTTCATTTAATTTTTTTTTTTATTTTTATCTCTACAACACAACCTAATTTGAAAGATAAAACAGTGACTGCTGCTCATATGAATTATACAAATCACGCTTACATGAATCACGTTTGTTCTGAATGGTTTTTATTTAATAAAGTGGCTGATTCAATAATGTCGCTAACTTAATAAAGATGTTTTTTTTTTTTTTTTTTTGATGATTTTATTCATTAAAGCTGCTGTTTTAATTAATTGGCTCCCACTGTAATACAATATTAAAAAGTACAAATTGGCAGGAAACTGCAGACACATGCTTTGGGAAGAAAAGAAAAGTTGTTTTCAATGCAAAAGAAATAAGGTATGGATGAAAATACATTTGACAAAGGAAAATTAGTTCCCCCCCCCCCCCCCACTATTTATGCATTTATTTATAATGTACTTCTTTGCCATCTATATTAAATTTGATTGAAGCATATGCACACACACACATTTGTATTAGTTTTACATCATGATATGAAAGCTTTTTGGAGAAATAACCCCTGAAATATAACAGTTGTGTAATTTTTTAAAATATAAATTTCAAGTTAAATTACATTTATACGTGTACATTAATTAAAAGCAAAAGTTTCTGAAGTCTTTCGAAAAAAGTAAAAGATAGCTGATTTAAATCAAAAATTCTGAATTAAATGAAATAAATTGAAATAAATGAACATTTTTTTAATTTTTTCGATTTCTTTTTACACCCAGTCTATCCTACTGTAAGTTAAGGTTTATGAAGTTGGTGTTGAGAAGAAAGAAGCATTGATAATCCACACCTCATTAAGTTTTCACCTTTTTGACTGATAATTCAATGATAATATGCCAGAAGTTGCAATTACTATCTGCATAATAGTAACAAATAGTAGTGTATGAAATAAGTGTATAGTGTCATTTTAAATAATTTTGGATCTATTTTTCAATCAGAATATAAATAAATATGACATCTGACTCCTATCTGTGTGCTATGATATAAATTAGTAAACCTATGCTCAAGGCGTGCTTAGAAAAAATATGTAAAAAATTGCATTTTAGTGTAAGTTAAATCATTTTTTTTCTTTTTATAATTCCTTTCTTTTAATATATTTTTGAAATTATCTCTTTCTTTCTCTCTTCCTCTCCCATCCTCACAGTAAAATACATCATCAGAGAAATCAGGACATATTCCATGTGGGAAAAATGTTTTTCAGCATTTCTCTTTTTAAAATTCTGAGCATTTGCTTGTCAAAGTACAAAAAACTTCAAACCAACCATATTTAGTTCTGTCAATATGTCTTTTAATAATGAATTAAACACGTATCTAAACATTGTCAACTTCGGTACTTTATTTAAGCTCATAGTACTCTCTGTCTGACACTATTTTTTTTTGTCACACTAACCAACAAGTTTCATTTACAGAAAATTTCTTTGTTTTGTTTGTAACTAATTAAGAGCATGTCATCGGTAATTTGGTTTTTGAATAAAGTCATATATATGATAACATTAAATTAATTATGAAGCAGTAATAAAACCATAATTATTCATAAATTGGAGTGTTTGTGTTTGCAAATGTGGGGACAGAAAAAAGCATTATCTCTAATTTTATGCAATTTAAATAGCAGAACTCATATTAAAGTTTATATCTCCCCCTATTTCTTGACTAATAAAAATTTCGTACAGTACGCATGACTGCATTTAAAATCAGAAACAGAACATTTTAAGCAGTTTTTCAGCCGTTTCTGGGGCCCCTGGAAATTTTGAGCAGGTGCTCTTTTGGAATCAGGTGCTGCTCATACCTACTTAAGTGTTACTAACTTTAATGAATTGCCCCAAACAAGTGTTTACTCTGAAGAGAAACCATTTGTCTCCCTGGTTTTTAATTGCTTGCATAAAAAGAAGGAAATTACTTTTTGACTTTTTATTCAACATTAATATTTTCCATTCTAGTTTTATATTTTGCTGCTGAAAATGTTCCCCTCATATATTTTTCTGTTAAAACCCTTTTTATCCTTTGTATACTAAATGTTACTTTTAGTCAACTTATGGTCTATTTGTGCAACTGATTACCTTCTTCAGGTATGCCATCAGTCGAAGTTGGTTTGAATGACATTATCAGACAAGGCAAGGAGGTGGTTGGAAGATATGATATTATACCTGTAGTAACTGAGGAATGGATCAGGTTGGAGGATTGTGAATTTCATTCATGTGTCATTCAAGACGAGTTTTATAAAAATCGTGTAATAAAGTAAGTTTTATGTATGTTTTGATTCAACTTCTATGTCTTCAAAGAATTAAAACTAGTGGATGTACAACTTAGTTCGGTCTATTTTTCTGCTTAAAGAATGCATTTATTTAAATGATAAAATGAATTAATACATTATTCAAAGTATGGTCCGTGGCTATCCACAACTTTTTCTTTCAATCTTTAGGGCAATTATTGAATTTCATCCTGGAAGAAGTGCTTATCTTTTGAAGCCAAGTACCAATTGAGTCAAAATTTGATACCCTATTTTAAAGGGAATCATTTTCTAGCCAAAGCATTCCACATCGATTAGAACAAATGGTGGTTGGAAGGGACAAGATCTGGGCTATAAAGTGGGTGAACCAGTGGCGCAAACAGAAAATATTTTTAGGGGGGCACTGTGAAAAATTTCCCCCCATTTACGTGGAGACTCCGTGGTTCCTTCCTCTCCCCCCCCCCCCCCCCAAAAGTTTTAAGGTCTAGTCCTGGAACAGTTTTAAAAAAGTCTCTAGTGATGTTTGGGGAAAGAAAGGTTCTGGAAACTTGCAAGTAAATTGTTAGATATTGAAGTCTCAAAAACGTGATTTTAGGTGATGTTTGTTGACGTTAGGGTAAGAGATGGGGCTTAAGGCACGGCCAATTCCCTCAAGTAGGCCGTGCTTAAGGGCAATCCACGATTCACTTTTTGAAAAACAGAAAAATCATTTGCCCTCCCCAGTAGTTTTTCAAAATTGAAGTTCCAAAGACGCAACTATAGACAAACTTTGATAATATTATAGGATGGAAAGCTCTGAGGCTCTCTCCTAGAATTATTTCAAAATAGAAATCCTAAAAAATAATGTTTTAAAGTGATATTCAGCGGTGATAGTGATACCCCATGTAGCACAAAAGGTTGGGGAATGGTTGGCCAACCGTTTCCCACGGAAGTGATGGTTGGGGAATGGTTGGTTGCCGACCAACAGTAAGCGAACGATGGCCCAACCGTTTCTGCAAACTGTTGGGCCAACCACGAAAATTTTTGATGGCCCATCCGAATTTTAAATCTGTTGACCCTACTAAAAATAGTTCAGTTGAGCCTACGTTGGGAAACCGGCAAAACTTTGCTGAAAGTATTTTCTAATTTTTCCAGATTGTAAATAAGTTAAAATTAAAAGTTTTCTACAATGCTTCATTGCATTTTTCATGCTTTACTGCAAAGTTTTAGAAAATATATGTTTTTACAGTAAAATAATAATAATTACACATTTTCCGGACGATTTCTACATTTCTTTTCTTTAATCAGCAGTAACATATTTACACCAATATATTTTTTGCTTGCTGGAAAATATTTTTAGTTTTCCCATTTTTAAGAAACATGTTTCGCCGATTTCGTGAAAACCTTCAAAATAGATTCAATAAAAAGATCAGTTATTAATCATTTAATAAAGATAATTTGTTCTAACTATGAAAGTTTATTTTCGTTGTAAGATGAAAAATACTAAACTCCAAGTATTATATTATAAATCTCGACAAAGAGTATTTAAAACTGTTTGTAGTATGTAAGTTAAAAATAAATAACGCTATCTTTGCATTTTTAAATATTACTTGAAATATTATTATTATTCATCGAAGAAAGATTCGCAATGACACTTTGTGCAGACGTCAATTTCTGTGTCTAAAAAAGCAGAAAGAATACACTTTTTTCTTAAGAATTATAATTTTCGACATACTATAGTTAAAAAATCGTTAATATTCCATTTTTTATTCTTCATTCTGATTTAAAATGGCTTATCGAAAAATGCAAGATGAAAAACATCAATTCTACTGAAATCGTAAACGTACAAAAAGCTTACAGACGCTTCGTGTACTGTGGAATCGTGTCGTGATCATATGGCGTGGAGCTCGTAATCGAACGGTCCAGGGTTCAAACCCCGAGCGGGAACAAAGCGTCAATCCTGTGGAGAGCGGTTTGGGATTGCTGCACCGAGTATTTTTCATGGAAAAAAAAGGAACGAAAAAAAAATTTTTTTTTAGACGGTTGGGAAGACCGTCGGCACCCTGTGGTTTGGCCATCGTTGGCCAATCGTCGGGCTTCCACTGTTGGTGAATGGTCGCCAAAGCGGCCATTTCGTATTGTTGGCCGACCGTGCAGTAAAACCGTTGGCCAACCATTCCCCAACGGTTTGTGCTACTTGGGACAGCTTTAAAAGCTCTTTTACCTTATGCTTTTCGAAACATTATTTTTTCCGTTTTCAGATTTCATATGAGAGCAACTGCTAACTTATTTTTAAAAAAGATGCGTGATAAGTGGATCATTCCACTACCGTTTTAAAAACGTAATTTTTGACTATCTTGGATGGTATTAGAGAAAACGGGGCTTACCCAAGTAGCACAAACCGTTGGGTAATGGTTGTCCAACGGTTTTACTGCACGGTCGGCCAACGATACGAAAAGGCCGCCTTGCCGACCATTCACCAACAGTGGAAGGCCAACGATGGCCCAACCACAGAGTGCGGACGGTCTTCCCAACCGTCGAAAAAAATATATATTTTTTTTCATGAAAAATACTCGGTGCAGCAATCCCAAACCGCTCTCAACAGGATTGACGCTTTGTTCCCGCTCGGGATTTGAGCCCTGGACCTTTCGATCACGAGCTCCGCACCATATGATCACGCCACGATTCCACGGCAACCAAAGCGTCTGTAAGCTTTTTGTACATTTACGATTTCAGTGGAATTGATGTTTTTCATCTTGTATTTTTCGATAAGCCATTTTAAGTCAGAATGGAGAATAAAAAATGGAATATTGACAATTTTTTAACTATAGTAGTATGTCGAAAATTATAATTCTGAAGAAGAAAGTATATTATTTCTGCTTTTTTAGACACAGAAATTGACGTCTGCATAAAGTGTTATCGCGAATCTTTCTTCGATGAATAATAATAATATTTCAAGTAATATTTAAAAATGCCAAGATAGCGTTATTTATTTTTAACTTACATACTGCAAACACAGTTTTAAATACTCTTTGTCGAGATTTATAATATAATACTTGGAGTTTAGTATTTTTCATCTTACAACGAAAACAAACTTTCATAGTTAGAACAAATTATCTTTATTAAATGATTAATAACTGATCTTTTTATTGAATCTATTTTGAAGGTTTTCACGAAATCGGCGAAACATGTTTCTTAAAAATGGGAAAACTAAAAATATTTTCCAGCAAGCAAAAAATATATTGGTGTAAATATGTTACTGCTGATTAAAGAAAAGATATGTAAAAATCGTCCGGAAAATGAGTAATTTTTATTATTTTACTGTAAAAAAATATATTTTCTAAAACTTTGCAGTTAAACATGAAAAATGCAATGAAGCATTGTAGAAAACTTTTTTAATTTATTTACAATCTGGAAAAATTAGAAAATACTTTCAGCAAAGTTTTGCCGGGCCAACAGATTTCAAATTTGGATGGGCCATCAAAAATTTTCGTGGTTGACCCAACAGTTTGCAGAAACGGTTGGGCCATCATTCGCTTTTACTGTTGGTCGGCAACCAACCATTCCCCAACCGTTTGTGCTACATGGTATGGCTCTTTCCCGAAAAAGTTCTGAAATTGAAGTCTTACAAACGATATTTTAGACCATATTTAGTAATGTAGGGGTTCGTCAATTTTAGTAGCTAGCTTCAAACGCATCAGTTGTTGCTTGTAGAAGTCTTCTGTGATAGTTTGACCAGGATTTAACAGCTTATTGTGAATTACACCCTTTTCACCCACCAAACACAGAGCTTGACCTTGACTTCCCAGTTGGTGGGGTTTTGGTACTTTTTTTTGTGCTTTGGGTTATTGTAGTGCAGTGGTTCCCAATCTGTGGGGGGAAACCATACAAAACTAATCCTTTTCTTTAAATTGCCAGACTTTATTTTAACATGTTGTATTTTTCTGCAAATATTTTTTATTCACTTGCTTTTGAAGTTAAATTTTATGTTTTCGCTATGCTTTATACGCTTATTCCACTTCAAGTGCGACGTAAATCCGATATATTTGAAAACGGGTCCATCATTTCAAAGTTATATACATTCAATGCATATTTTATTGTAAAAACAACAAAAACTGCACGAAGAGAACACGATCAAAGAGAAACCTATTTTAATAGAAAAAATCTTCTTTCTAATGGTACTGACGAAAACAGGATTGAAAGTGGCAAACTTCATCCATAATGAGTTGAAAAACTTCTATGTTTCCCATGATGGATTTTAATACCCACTTTGGATGACAAAATATTTTACAAAATCAATATTGAAGCTTTGCAACTTTAACCCGTTCAAAACAAGTACTTTGCCAAAAAATTACGAAGTACGAGCTTTTGCATTATGTTTGTTTAGATTTTATGTTACCTTAAAATCTAGGAAGAAAAACTTCCACTGCGATTTCTCAACAAGTTGCATGTGTGCTACACAGAAGCTGATGAGCTCAAGTTCACAAAAATGCTTGACCATATTAGCAACTAAATGCACTTACACTTTTAACGTTTCAGACCTATAGTGTTATAAACTTTTTTGCAACATAAGCCTAAACATAGCAATTTGTTTCACAAAGCAGACCTGCCATTTTGAAGCCCTTTATTTAAGGATCCTAGATGCTTAGGATTTGGATATTGGAAGCTGAAAATTTGTATATGTTAGTTTCAAAGATATGCTTTCACTTCCATAAAATTTCATCCAAATCGGAGGTGGTCGGAGTCTAAGTGTTTTTCAGCGACTCCGACTCCTTTCGTCCAAAATCCATTCGACTCTGACTCCACAGTAGGGTGTATCGAAAAAAACTTTTTTTGAAATTCAATTTACTAAGTTGATAAAAAGTTGCCCCTACCTACCCACATATTCCACAAAAAATTTCAGTCTAATCAGAAATTGTTTAGGTGTTCCGCACGAGGCCTGAAGTTTGTGAATTTCTTCAAAAATATGATTTTTTTAATTTTTTTTTTAATATTAAGAATAAATGTTAAAAATAATTCAAGTTGAAAAATGTGTACCGCAAAGTCGGAGGACAAAATTGGGTTTGAAAAAAAGTATATTAAACAACATTTAAATCTCCCACATTTATTCTGAACTTACGTAATTTTCACCAAAACTAGCATTTTACAAGGCCATGCGGCTTGGTTAGAAACTTGTTTATGAATGTGGAATCTAACTGAATTAACACTTGAAACTGGGATTCATCTGTGATTTATGTGGAGTAAAAAGTAAGTAACACAAACTATAAACGGAATCTAAGCCCCTCGTCACACAGTGCCCGCGTTCTATCGGGGCCCCCGTGATGATAAACGAAGTACAACTCCGCTAGCGTATCTGCTTTAGGATGGAAGAAGAACATCTATCTTTGGTTGAGGAAACAGACTAAATATTTCGGACATGGTGCTCCAGTAAATGGCCCAAGAAAAGAAATTGTAGCTTTAGTTTCACGATTTATAGAAAAAAAAAGTTTTATTGATAAAGAACATAAAAACTATCGGTTGTGATGGCACATCATTTAACACGGGAAAATCAAATGATGCTATTAGACTTCCAGAAAAGTCTTTAGAACCCTCACTACAAGCCATGGTATGTTTTCTTCATTTAATGAATTACCACTTCGAAAGCTAACGGGGGCTCTTGATAAACCGACTACTGGACAAAATTCTTTTAGTTGAACTATTGGAGAATTCTAACAATATTGGTAAGATTTACCAGTCATGAACTTTAAGAAAATAGAACGCGTTTTACCAGAAGTTGACGTCAAAGAATTGAGTCAAAAATACTTATGGGATGTGTCAAAAGCTGTAATGTCTGGCAAATGTTCTTAAAATTTAGCAGAAAGGAACCCTGCAAACTTTTCCCATGCAAGATGGCTCACGATGGCAAAGTTTTGAGGCTATACATCGCAAGTAGTGATCCAAGTTCAGAGTTAAATAAACTAGCATAATTTATAATAAAGGTTTATGCTCTCTGCTTTTTCACAATCGAATCTCAGCATAAAATTATTCATGCAGTTAAGCATTTTTTTAAGACCATAGATTGCAACAAGTATTTGGATTCAAATCTCCAAAATGTTATCCATTCCACATTGTAAAGAACTCATCTTGCATGGGAAAAGCTTGCAGGGTTCCTTTTTGCTACATTTTGAGAACATTTGCCAGATATTACAGCTTTTGACACATCCCATAAGTATTTTTGACTCAATTCTTTCCCAAGTAGCACACTTCGTTTTTTAAAGGTTGTAAAATAGTTATTAACGTTGTAACAACCGCTTAAAAACGTTTATAAAACGTTTAAAAGTTATTTGTGCTACCTGGGTTGACATCAACTTCTGGTAAAATGCGTTCTATTTTCTTAAAGTTCATGACTGGTAGATCTTAGCAATATTGTTAGAATTCTCTAATAGGTCAACTAAAAGAATTTTGTCCAGTAGTCGGCCTATCAAGAGCCACCGCTAACTCTCTAACCGCTAAGTGTTAATTCATTAAATGAAGAAAACATACCACGGCTTGTAGTGAGGGTTCTAAAGACTTTTCTGGAAGTCTAATAGCATCATTTGATTTTCCATCAGTGTTAACTGATGTGCCATCACAACCGATAGCTTTTATGTTCTTTATCAATAAAACTTTTTTTCCATAAATCGTGAAACTGAAGCTACAATTTCTTTTCCTGGGCCATTTACTGGAGCACCATGTCCGCAATATTTAGAGTCTGTTTCCTCAACCAAAGATATGTTATTCTGCCATCCTAAAGCAGCTACGCTAGTAGAGTTGTATTTCGTTCAATATCACGGGGGCCCCGATAGAACGCGGGCACTGTGTGGCGAGGGGCTTAGATTCTGTTTATAGTTTATGTTATTTTACTTTTTACTCCACATAAATCATAGATGAATCCCAGTTTCAAGTATTAATTCAGTTAGATTCCACATTCATAAACAAGTTTTTAACCAAGCCGCATGGCCTTGTAAAATGCTAGTTTTGGTGAAAATTACGTAAGTTCAGAATAAATGTGGGAGATTTAAATGTTGTTCAATATACTTTTTTTCAAACCCAATTTTGTCCTCCGACTTTGCGGTGTACATTTTTTAACTTACATTATTTTTAGCATTTATTCTTAATATTAAAAAAAATCGAAAAAAAAATCAAATTTTTGAAGAAATTCACAAACTTCAGGCCTCGTGCGGAACACCTAAACAATTTCTGATTAGACTGAAATTTTTTGTGGAATATGTGGGTAGGTAGGGGCAACTTTTTATCAACTTAGTAAATTGAATTTCGAAAAAAAGTTTTTTTCGATACACCCTACTCCACAGCCCTAGATATGCTCACGTTAAATTCAAATAAATGGCTTCTAAAACTTCAATATGTGCTACAGTCAAAGCTTCGGTATTCGGCGCTTCGGACCACACCGTAATTCGGGCCATCTCTAATTAAAATTACATTGTTAATAATTTTATGAGTATTAAAATAGAAGAGGATTATATTACTACATAATGTTATATTAATGAGGGACGGTTACTTACTGCTTTAATAATCATTTAGTTAAATATGTAGTATCGTCACTGAACTGCACTATATTATAATAGTCATATAATAGTATTATATGACTATTTTAACTGTTAAATAAATTAAAATTATAAATGAAAATAAATTAATTTCTGAAACAAACCTTACAATTTTTTTCATGGAAGCTTCATCTGTTATAAACTGGCAATCCTTTGCTGGGCAGTTCTATCCCGAAATTTTTTTTAAGCATAAGTTCAGAAATATCACTGTTCTTGTTGTTCCAACCAAACAAGGCTTTTTTGACTTGGAAGTATGACCTTCCAAATTTCGAAATGGGGCGTGTTTTTGTTTTGAACAGAGACATTTGAAAGTGGGGCAGAATACACTCATATGAAGAAATGAGTTTGTGAGAAGAATATCTAAAACAGCCCTACTAAAAATGACCCGTAGAGATCAATAAAAATTTTTTTTACGGGGAAATGGCCAACGGATATCAATAGAGCTAATTCAGTAGAGGTCTACTAATATCAGTTGAACAAGATGCTATGGATCTCTATTGATATCCATAGATTCTACGGTTTTGTTCTACTGATATCACTAGACCTCTACTGATTTAGCTCTATTGATATCCGTTGGCCATTTCCCCATACATTTTTTTTAATTCTATGATGCTATGGATCTTTATTGATATCCATAGATCCTATGGTTTTGTTCTATTGATATCACTAAAAGATGCTATGGATTTTGTTTTGATCTTTACTGATATCAATAAGTCTCTACTGATTTAACAGTATTGATATCCGTAATCCATTTCTCCATACAATTTCTTGTTATTGATCTCTACGGGTCATTTTTACTAGGGATAGAACTACTCGAACAAGGTGGTGTGTCATAGCACAAGTGGTGTGCAAAATATCCAGCAGAACAAAACTGATATATACTGTTTATAATAGCATTAATTAGCTACAGCATAAAAATTTTGTACATATCAGGGCATAACACTACATTGAAGTCTCAAATTTTAGTGAATATGCATCGAGACTCATTATGCATCACATGGAGATGTGTGGAAAAAACCCTCAAAGTGATGATTCTTAGAAAAAAAGAAAAACTTACTTATGGAACTTCAATTCAAATGCTCCATATTTCACAATGCATACAATTTACACATGAAGAGGCCAATTTTTTTGTATCCAGTTTAAAGAATAAAAATGTGTTTTTCTTTAATTATCTTTTTTAAATAATATCTTGGAAATGAATGGTTGAACCATATGTCTGTGATGATTTGAAAGAAAACTATCGATTTTTTTCAAACATAAAGGAAAAAAAATGACTGGCATAATCTATGAATCTGTAATATCAGATTTTAAAAAGTCAGAAATTTTGTCAATTAAAATTTCAGTCGAAATTAATTATTTTAAAATTATAGTTATCTTTAATTACGAAGTTTAAAATCATCTGCTTTTTTTTAATTATTATTAATAACCTTCCTAGCTCACTAATTTTACCGAGACTTACTACTTAAGTTTAAACTTAATGATTTCATTTCTACACTTATCAATTGGAATTAGTATACTACCTATCGGATTTCTATTGATGTCAATTAAAGCTTTAAGTGATATCCATTGGGATCGGTATCCTACTGACCAAAGATTTCTATTGATATCTATAAAGCTTCTATTGATATCCATTGAAATGCTTTCCTACTGACCAAATTTCTATTGATGTCTATAGGGCTTCTATTGATATCCATTGGGATGCTTTCCTACTGACCAAATTTATATTGTTGTCTATAGAGCTTCTATGGATATCCATTGAGGATATGATCAATAGGCTACAGATATTAATAGCTTCTATGGATACCAATAGAGACATCTATAGAAATCAATTCATATCAATAGAACTGTACGGATATCAATAGATTTTTCTATTGATCTCTATGGGTCATTTTTAGTAGGGAGGGAACTCCAAAATATTTATCTACGCTAGTAGTTCAGAAAGGACAATTTGCATACAAAAATAAAGAGGGTTAGAGAAAAAACTTTTAAAATGCATGTTTTTTCAGATAAAATTTTGGATGATAGTGGAAAGAAAAAAGAAGTGAAGAAGAATCCAATTTTGGTTAACAGAGAGTTAACCAAATAAAGGTTCGGATAATCGAGGTTCTGCTGTATGTCTGCAAACTTTGTCCCCTATAACCCATTTTTGTTCAATTTGGCTATCACTGTTTCATACCTTCCAGCTCTAACCATTGTTGGTACTGATCATGCATGCGTGTTTTAAATGTAGGGTGGATATTTCTTTCGTTTTGTATCAATATTTGTACGCACCAAATTTCATTAAAATAGGTGTAGTATGCAATACACCGCCAACTTGTTTATTTCGATATCTTCATAGAGCAAAGAGAGCCGAAAAAAAAAAAAAAAAACTGGTAGCTAATGTGAAATTAGAATACCAGCGAGCGACCGCACATAGGAACGGTACAACTCATTAGTAATTATAAGCAGTATAAGTAAGTTTTAAGTGTTTAAAAGCCATTGAAATAAAATTTTGTTTTCTACTAGGTTTCATCCACCAGATGCATGTCTTTTTGAACTCTTACGTTTTCGTATTCGACCTCCGAAACGAAGGGAGCTTCCACTGCAGGTTTGTATTTCCTTCATTTAAAAACATTTTTAATTTCAGTCTCAATTGAATACTTTTTTTTATTGGTAAAAAAAATAAAAATACTGACTTTTTGTTTATAACTTTCAGTGACTATGTGTCATGCAATATTCTCAACTTCTTGGCACAACATTAATAGAATGGAGTTTTTACTTTGTTTATGATTGATTTTCTCTTTCCAACCATCCTATAAAGAAATATCTTTTTTTAGATGAGGAGACCAAAACTGAACAGCATACTCCAAATAAGATCTTACCAAACCTCTATATACAGGCCAAACAACCTTAGATTTGAAGTTTTAATCCAACGTTAAAGAAGCACAAAATAGATGTATTGATAAACCAACACATTTTATCAGCTTTGTTCACTAGCTATGCTGCTCAGTTGACTAAACTGAAAGTCCTAATTTATTAAGACACCCAAAGAAGCAACATTTTCTGATTTATTTGAAGGGGGCTTATTAAAATTCATCAACAATGAAATATTCTTCATAAAAACACTACCGATGTTTACAGTTGCCAGGGCAGCGCCAAGCCTGATCGGCGCCCTCGTGCAAATGTCTCCTGAGTGCCTTATGAGGTAACGTTCGATAATTACACCATCAGTGATGTTTTATAGACAAATATAATTTAGAAAAAAAAGTTTTGCGGATAATTCCCCCCCCTCCCTAAAAAGTACTTCCAAATGTCGAAAAACTCTTTCACAAATAACATATTTTCATTCTTTTCAAAATGATTATTCTCAATTTTTGTTCTATTTTTTAAGTAGTAGGTTTTTTAAATATCCTGAAACATTTATTTCATTATTAGTGTTAGAATATAAAGAATATTAAATTTTGGAAGCTTAAACTAAAATAGTAGGTTTTTCAATAGTTGAATTTGAAAACAAGTACATGACTAAAATTTCTTTTGTGTCAAATTCAAATCGTTCATGTAACGCAATCAAAGAGTCAATATTCCAACAAACAGTTTTACGGTAATCTCCAAGTTCTCGTTGCCTGATTATCTTTTTCTTAGAGTATTATTTCGACATGGATTTATTAATTAATTATTTATTTTTTATAAGGAAAACATACAATGGGTGTATGAATCTGGATCTGTGTTCTTTTAACATAAAAAAAGTTCCAAATTAAAACACACACACTCACATATATACAGGGTGTCCACTCCAATCGTGGACCAATAGCTAATTTCTAAACCGTAAGAGATAAGCATAGAGTTTATTTAGGAAAAAATATCCAAATTACGAAAGGAATTTTGGGTCTATTCAATGTTTTTCAAAAAATCAAATTTTGAAAGAGTTACGAAATTTAAATTTTTATACAGCCCCGCAGTCCTATCAATCATATTTAGTAAAACATTCTTGACACTGTAACGTTTAAAACTAAAAAAAAATCACTCTTCTACCACAAAAATTGACCGAGTTATGACGTTTTGAAAAATCAAGATTTTGAAGGATTTCGCATCGGTCCCTTAAGCGATCTCTCGATGCCGTCATGAAATAATGCAAAATCTTGATTTTTCAAAACGTCATAACTCGGTCAATTTTTGTGGTAGAGGAATGATTTTTTTTTAGTTTTAAACGTTACAGTGTCAAGAATGTTTTACTAAATATGATTGATAGGACTGAGGGGCTGTATAAAAATTTAAATTTCGTAACTTTCAAAATTTGATTTTTTGAAAAACATTGAATAGACCCAAAATTCCTTTCGTAATTTGGAGATTTTTTCCTAAATAAACTATATGCGTATCTCTAACGGTTTAGAAATTAGCTATTGGTCCACGATTGGAGTGGACACCCTGTATATATATATAGCTATTATTATTATTTTTTTTTTTTGGAGTTAAAAAATGCGCTAAAATGAGCACATAGACAGGCTCATTGTTTTAAAGTTGTCCTGGGAGCGGGGTCAAAGGGTGCAAATTTTATTGGTAAACAACAAAAACTACGCCGACTGATAAGATATTGATTTCTCAAAGCCCCCCCCCCTCCTCCAACGACGGGCCTGGTTTTCGGAAATTGCAGTCAGCTCTCAATCATTTCGAACTAATATTCTATCTCAAATAACACTCCTTTATTACAGTGCCCCAAATAGACTTCATCATTTTACTGTAAATAAATAATTAAAAAATTTAAAAAGTGTGAAGCTGGCTAAAAGTCAAATACTAATTATTATTATTGTAAGTTTTAAAAAATCAGCACGTGCGAGAGGACACACACACGACTTTTTCACTGTAAATAACTCTGCAAATTGGGGGTAAAACTAAAAGGACGTTTTCGACATGAGCTTTACGAAACCTAGTGTCAACTGTTCTAACACCATTGAAAAGGATGCTACTATTCTATTGTGGGATTGTGATTGTGGCCAATCTGGATAGAATAAAAATTCATAAACAGAAACATTTGTAAGCTGAATGTGCAAATCTTGACATTGGAAATAAAATATAAATATTATTTAACAGTTTAAGTGATTAAAAGTATCGCTAAACTTTTAACTAGAAAAATGTAGGAATAACTCTGAATTTTAACTACTGCTTATAAAACCAAACTACTACTCGTCAAATACAACTCATTAAAAGTTTTCAGATTCACTTTAATTCCTATCGAGCGTAACGTCCGGTTTTTCGTGTAGCCAAAAATCGGAACATGACAAATATTTAATTTTGGAATACCCTGTATACATTTTTACTTCATATCTCAAAGTTATTTAGAGTTCAATAGCTCCTTTAATACACCCATTGTGTTTTGGAAAAAGAAATATTTTAAGTATCAAAGTTAAAGCAGCTCTAAAAATCTCTCGAATTTGCATTTAATAAATAATTAATCACACTTTTTTGTCTGTCAAAATATGACAACAGGGTACTCATAGGCGTCACCGAGGTCTTATTATTGGAGGGGACGGACTTTGATCTCATTTTGGCTTCAAAAATTTCATCGTGCGGTACGAAAAAGATCTAATTTGGGTAGCCAGAGGGAAGGCGTCTATCCCCCCCTTCCCCCCCAAGTGGAGAAACAAGCAAAAGCCGAACAAGATTTTCGATGTTTGAAAACAAGTTTCTAACACCTATTTCCATTTGTGTTAGTTCTTTTCTAATGTCTTCTAAGCATGTCATATTTTTGAATTTTGTTTTGAAAAGAAGAAGTTCTGTTTTCAACACCAATGCGTCAAGTTCTGGATACTCTTCGGCAAGATCTAAATTTTCCCCCTGCAACAGTAAATTTTCTAAATCGACTTGTTTTTGAACCCCTTTTTGATTTAGAATGCGATCTTGTAGCCCTGCAATTGTTACATCCAATAATTGGAAGAACTGTTTTCGATAATATTCTTCACAGGAAGAAAACTCGTGACTCCTTGCAAGGGCCATCGTATCGTTTTTGGTCTTATCTTGCGAGGCAGTCTTAGGGGCTCTCCAACCTAAGTTCAATTTTTTCTTCGTATTCGTTAAGAATGGAAGAAAACTCCTCATCAGTTCGCAGGGCTGTGAGACCATTCACAACTATTTGGACTGATTGTACGAGTCCTGCAATTGAATTTTTCCTCCCTTGGAAAGATTTATCCAAAAGCTCTAGATAATCAATGGCCTGTTTTCCCAAGACCAATCCAAGATCATTGGCTCCGTTTTCAAAAGCGGCCAACAGACTACTGGCACCTTCATAGCCGTCTGCTGCCAACTGATTAAGAGTTTCCATAATTATGGGGTACTTATTCAATATTGCTTTTATCTGTGAGCCCCGATAAATCCATTTTGTTATTCACAGAGGTCTAATTCTGCCCACGTTTCCAACCGGGCATTCAGCTTCATTCTCTAGAAGGCTTTGAAATAAACTACACATTTTTGTCCGAGACAAAAATATTCCAAGTTGATTCGTAATTTCTAAGGCATTTTTGATTATCAAAGCAGAACTGCAACTTTCCTTCATAATTAAGTTCAAACAATGTGCTCCACAATGAACAAATTCTGCTAGTGGCTGTTTTTCGAAAATAATAGATTGGGCACCTTTAATGGGCCCGCTCATGTTTCCGCTCCATCGTTGTTTGACCTCGCAAATTTGGAACAACAGACAAGGGCCCAAACAGAACACCAGGGTCGAGGGTCATCTGTATTTTGTTGATTACTATAGAAAGCAGCACAATGGAAGTCGGAAGAAGAGATATTTTACTTATTTGCGAATCAATTCTACTCCAGTCAAAAAACGGAAAACAGCTTGAATGCTTGTTAGCAATTTGTCCCAATACGAAAAGGAGCCGTTTTTTGCCAAAGGAAAGAGACTAGTAATAAAAGTGTCATCTGTACAGCTTATGTGGAATTCGTTGGGAACCCCGTTTTCTTCAAGTCTGACTGAGAGACATTGCGACCCCTTATTACCTATCCGCGAATTAAGTCCGCGATTTCCTATCGGGTCATTCCAAGTGAAATCAACAAGCCTCTAAACTTGACCATCACAAATTCCAAAAAAAAAAAAAAAAATCATAGGGTTGAATACGTCTATAAAGTGATACAAAAAAATGATTTTTAAAAATTTTTTCAGCTGTTAGTTTTTTGTGGGGGGACCCCCCAAAAAACTCGAAAAATGGCGTAAAGTCGAATTTTGGTACATACAAAGATTCAATTTTCTGAGCTTCTATTGCAGCTAAAGTCTTTTGTTATATGTCATTTTAAAGCTCTTTAAACAAGCTTTCATATGTTATATGACTTGACAAGTTTTCGTGATGTTAAAATTTCAAGGTCACCGAAAGCATTATTTGACCTTGAATATCTCAAAAAGTGTATTTTTTAAAAATACACTTTTCTGAACACTACACTAAATCTGAAAAAAGTATATATATTACTTCCCAATGTAGTGTATATGTGGTAAAAATTTCAGAATGGGACAGCAATGGGATCTGGATGAAAAGGGACATAGACTTTTTACACTGTTACCACTTTAGTGCAATGACATGGCTCCTGGAGATATATAATACAGAAATATTGCAAACTGTGAAATGCTAGTTATAAGTGACGGTTGTTATAAGTGACGGCATTTCACAGTTTACAATAACCAATTAAACTTAAAAGTTTAAAAATTCAGAGTTCAGTAAAGGTTCTAAAGTTTAGGTTTCATAACTTTTTGCAAACATAGAAAAAAAGAATGAAATTTGCAATACAGTATGAAATAAAGGTTTGATTGATCATACAAATTTCAAACAGCTAAAATATTAATAAAAATTGAAAAAATAAAAAATATGTAAAATTAGAGAGTTGGGAAGAAAAATTTTCAAGGGAGGGGATTTGCACCAAAATTAAATATCCAACTTTACTTTGTTCTGTTATTGTCTACATAAAAACCTTCTTTTTTCTGAAATCAATGTATCACTTGATTATTGATTTATTGTAACGTGTGTCCTCTTATTTCTGAATTTTTAAGTGAAACTTGTGAAAAAATATTAGGGGGATGGAAACCTCTTGCCGGGGGACGTGATCTTCGATCCCCACTTATTTAGCAGCAGATGGGAAGTGACATAAAATTAAATTGCTTACTTTATTTTATTCTTTAAAATGCCTTCATTCGAAAAACTTTCTTTTTTAATCAATGTATCAGTTGATTATTGATTTATTGTAACGTGTGTCCTCTTATTCCCTAATTTTTAAAATTTTAAGTGAAACTTGTGAAAAAATATTGGAGGGGACTGTCCCCCTCTTCAAAATTATTGGGGGGGACGCGTCCCCGAATCCCCATAGGCCGTGACGCTCGTGAGGGTACTGATTATATTTCTGAATTGAAGTATAAAGTGGAGGATATTCCCCTTAAAATCGGAAACTGAAATTTTTCCCGGAAAACCAATAAAATCCGGATTAGTAAAAAGGCATTAAATTCAATATGAAATACAAATGCATTGTCCAAAGGTTTTTTTTTAACCCTTCACTGCACGATTTTCTATATTTTCATGAAAAAATCATATGCGACCTTTAAATAGCCTTGAGTTCAGGAAAAATGAAGAAAAAAATTAATCTTAAAAATGTGCACCAAAAATGATGTTTTAACTGTTTGTTCCACATATGAGAAAAACTCCGTAGTATATGCATATACTGATAAGTGTGATAATCTACAATGTGTTTTGTGCCATAAGTGGTACAAACAAATGATTGCCACTAAGTACAGCATATATATTTAAACATTTTTAGTACAAAGGAAATAATGATTAAGCACACTTCTTACTGTAATGCAGACGCTCTATTTTTCAAAAGCAAGAACTGTAATACCTAAACTAGTGCAACTAACTAGTGCATAAAAATCACACTAAAGTGCTATAGCAATGTTCCAGAAGGGGCACAAAGCTCCGTTTAACTGCATTTAAATATCAGAGGAATATATGAGGTTTTTTTGGTTTGTGCAGAATCAGGCACACCTTGCAGTGAAGGGTTAATTAAACTAGTGTATGAAGCAAAGAGCAGATAATCGTGTGATTGTGGTCAAATTGTTACTTTTTGAAACTGAAAAGTTTACCTAAACTGTTGTATATAATATGTAAATATGTACTGCGCACAAGTAAATAACATGCAAATATGCGTACCGTATTTTTTATGTACGATGACATAAAGCAGTCGAATCATCACGAACAATTGTTAAAATACTAAAATACATTGCACTAGAGTAAATTTTATGTAGTATTGATTCAACGGAAGGAAGAAACCTATTGAAAAGCAGAAGATTTGATTGGATTCTTTTGCTTATAACTTTATAGACATGCTGAAATAGCTTACACGGCCCCTCATTCGGAAGAAAAGTGCTGATATATTCATTAACATCCCGTGCTTCCATTGCAAAAGATAAAGCTTTTAAATAGCTTGTTTAGACCCCCAACAAGGCAATAATTTTTCCTTCATGGGTAGGTAGCGAGACGGATTGCTTGTCTCATTGAGTAATATAACTTCATTATCAGAGTTCGTTTTAATGAAGAGAAAAAATTTTTTTTTTTTTTATTTGGATTTCTTTTTTTTTTCTGTTCGGAGCTTTTTTGGTCGGTAGAGCTCGGCGCCTTTTAGGCTTTGGCGCCCCCGTGCGCCGCACGGCTTTGCACATTGGCACGGCGCAGCCCTGACAGTTGCCAGTATGAAACGTAAAATATCAGTTGTACAAGCACGTAAGTTAAAGGGAAACATAACAGCATTTTTCACCCGATGAGTTTTACAGGGACGTTTATGTAAGGGGATCCATGAGGCCCTCTTTTCTCCAAAAATCAACAAACACACTTAATCAAGATAGTTTCTGAGCTTTTTGCCTTAAAAAAACAAACATAAGAGAGGTTATAGCAAACTGTCCCACATAACTAGAGGTGGATGGCAATTTTTAATCTTTTCATGAGTGGCGTAACGAAAAGATAGGTGCTTTCCAGTGCCAAATTTATGGAGGAATAGTAACTTCATGTTTCTATATAGGGAAAATTCTTCAAACACCTAAAAACATCGAAAATCATTTAAAATTGCGCTTTTGGAACTTCAATTTTGAACAAACTTCAATGCCCTTAATGCTACTAAATACAATCTTACACTCACGCAGTGAAACGGTTATATAAGTAGTCTTTTCATCATCAGTGGCGCGCCTACGGGGTAGCTAAGGGGCTCAAGCCTAGGGAGCTAAGGGGCAGAAGACAAACCCACTTGACAAAACCAGGGAAATCCTAAAATTGCCATTTTGTGCCTTTAATTTTTTTAATTTTCTGCTAGAGAGCACCCAATCCCCAACTTTCTGTTTAATGCCGCCAGAGATAATTTTGAAATATTTTCAAGGAAAATTTCTGAACGTGGGACTAACTTTTGGCCAAGTTATGGGAGAAGGAACGGGTACCCGTTCCTTCTTCCATAACTTGGCCAAAAGTAACTTAAAATTAGTTTTTGAGGCAACAATTTCAAAGCATTTCTAGTAAGAAACCTCCATCTAATATCAAGGTCCTCTAAGAGAACGTCTAAAACTGCGTTTTCAGGACTATAATTTCCAAAATTTTCGGGGAAGAGCCCTCAAAGAGATGGGGGAGTTGGAGTTTTTTTTTTCAAAGTGCCACCCTCCCCTTAAAAATATTCTCTCGTTTGGGCCGCTGCCTAAAATGTCTTCAAATATCATTTTAAAATATATATTTAGAAAGGAGAGTCTGAATTTGAGCCTGAATTTCTCGCCCATTCCTCTGACATTACCGAAGATTGTTTAGAATTGCATTTTAAAAATTCAACGAGGAAAAATGTCTAGAAGAGCGCTCCACCCTGCCATCCTCTAAATTATTATTCTAAGCTTGGTCCCATTAGCCCTCTCCAAAATTTAAACATATATACCCCACTATTTGCCTGCCACTAGTACAACTTAGTTCTTGGGAATATAATCAAAAATGCAACATGCTTTTTCGGATATATGAAACGGTTATATAAGTAGTCCTTTCATCATCAACGAAAGGGTCAGGGAAGGTGTATAAAATAGAAAGAAAGGTTAGTCTGTAATGGCTTGTTTTAGCAAGCTATTGATTTTTTTTTCTTCTAAAAAAATAGCGAAACAAAAAGTTTTTATTTTAAAAAGAGTTATATTCATTTGAGCCTCAAACTAAATGTAATCATTTTGCAAAGGGGGCCCCGCCAGAGTTCTCCAATCGGACCCCGCATTTGCTAAGGCCGGCACTGCTTGCTAAAACACCGTAAGTCTGCTGGCCACTGGCTCTTGGACTATATCCTTTACTTTACAACTATTGCGAACTATACAAATAATTCATTACTAAAAATAATAAAGATACGGTCAAAACAGTGTAAATGAAATAGAAATCATTGCCGTACAAGTACAGGCAAGTCAGTAAAGGCCCAAAAGCCATGCTTGTAGGGCGTATGAGAAAAACAAGGAAAGAGTTAAATTAATGTATTGTATAAAAATGATCATTTACTGTTTATTTTTTATTTTAATTGGTAACACTCTCATTTTGATTACTGTTTTTGTCTTTAGGTTAGAGTTTTTATGACTGTTAGCAACACCAGGGTAGAAATACGGTCTGATATATTAGTTCCAGGATACAGTAGTAGAAAACAAGGTCAAGTGCCATGTGAAAATATTCAGATACGTTTCCCTGTTCCAGAATGTTGGATCTATCTCTTTAGAACAGAAAAACATTTTCGTTATGGATCTAAAAAATCCACTGCTAGAAGGCCAGGAAAAATCAAGGTACGATATCAGTGAATTGATCCATAAAACATGTTCATGAGCAGCAGTTCATTTCTTCTTAAATGCAATATATGATTGGAAAATAATTAAATTACTTGTAAATGAAAATATATGCGCATATTTTTTTTTTATAAATGAAATGTTGAGGTTTTTAACAATTTGAAGACTATTAGTTTGATGCCAAAGATTTTTCAATCAGATTTGAGCTGATTGAGTTAAAAGTTTTTAGCATCTTGGATCTTATTTAGCTGTGCTGGTATGAAAAAAGTTTAGAGAATTTGAAAATTTCATGTTTAACTTTTAAGCTATAAAAGTGCTGAATTGTGGATTATTGCTCTTAATTTTTTAATCCTGATTACAGATATATAAGAAATGAACTGGTGTAAATAGAAGCATAGGAAACAAATCATTTAAGGGTTTATTTCATTTTAAGTCCTAGGTTTTGGGCAGTAACTACAGGTGAAAATAAACTGATATATAGTCAAACCTTGTTGCAAAAATCTTCAAGGCACCGCAAACTTTGTTTATTGTAACTGGAATTTTGTTGTAATTGAGTTCAAGCAATGCAATGACTTAAAACAGGACTGATCATTTATTTGGTTTAAACCCTTATTTTGCTATATTGGTGTTTTTTGTAGCAAGATTTTACTGCAATAAATAATCTATACAAGAGTTCAGCTCGCATTCACTGTATATCAGTTTATAATGAAGCTATCAATTCAGAAACGGAAACTTAAAACACAAATGTCATATTTTTACACCTTGTATAAATATTCAAAGCATTCCATTGAGTTAGGATCGTTTTGAAATCTTGCATTTGTAATAGCTTCTGATAGCTCAGTTTGTCTTTTTTTTTAGGGTTTGGAAAGAATAATTGGAGCAGCACAAAATCTTGATCCAAGTTTGATTGAGGTATCTGCTGGTCAAGCTAAGTATGAACATGTCTTCCATGCTGTTGTCTGGCGAATACCTCGTCTGCCAAAAGAAGGTCAAGGTTAGTACCATTTTCTTCGAAATTATTCAAATGCAGATTTTTTGGGGGTATGACTGAAAGTAGATGTTCTAGAATACAAGGGCTGTTTTTTTTAATGGTGACAAGTATTAATTTATGTCTAATACAAAAGTGATACATGCCATATTGTCCTGCAATATAGTCTCCAGTAGTGATTGCAATAAGGAACAAAAAATGAAATGCTAGTACTCATTATTCATTAAAATGTGATATTGGAATACCGTTATTAGGTTTTACCAAAAAGAATTAAATACTTTTTTGTTTCTTTGCCATATTTAATAATTTTCTACAAAATGTGCATTAACAGACCCGTAACTTGCCGGATTTAGCTTGGCAATGCCGGAATTTTTGAAGAAAACAATATAAAAAAGGTAACACTTAGCTTAGATGAACTAATTTATTTTCAGGAACTAAAACCTTGCATCTTGCAAGTACATAATCAAAAAAAAAAAAAAAATGAGACAGACTGAATGAGACTGTCAAAAGACCATATGATCAGCACAGCACCAGTTAAGGATGCAGTTACTAGCCCAGCTGACACCTGATTGATCAATTGTATGCAAATGAGTTCTGCGCTCTTGACCAATCACATGTCAGCTAGGCCATAATGCTATATTTTCAGCTATTGTTATTAATATCTATATATATTTTTTTCTTAAACAATAAATAGGTCATATAAGAATATTTTACAATTTTGTCAAATCTTCCGGGCTACCGGATTATTGTGAATTTTTTCCGGAATTTCGTTAAGGACAGGTTTCTTATGGACAGGTTTCGATTTTCCTTTGTTACGGACCATAACCAATTGCAAGTCAGTAATTGGTTCAACCGTTAGCGCTTCTAGTTAGAGGGGGGCAAATCTCTTGGCACTGTCTGCTCAGCGGGATGGTTCAAAAAATTCGTGGTATCTCAAGAATTTTTTTGGCATCGCTCCAAGAGCAAAAGTGTTCGTGCACGCCTAGAATTAGTTGCCGCCGACGCAATGGATTTCGTTCTGTTTGCGATATGCATTTAATTGAGTTTCTTAGCAGTGTACTCTTTGATGGTGAGTCGATTTTTATTTGATCGAGAAAAGTTTTTAATTGTTAATGATGGCTAGCAGAAAGTATCATTCTGTTTTTAATAAATCGTACGTTGTTGATCATTCAACTATATTAGGAAGAAAAGACCAACAGTTAGCATTTTACTCTTTGTGTTGTTGCGATTTTTCTATTGCGCATACGGGAATTATTTTTTTCATGGTGTGGGTGGGGTTGGGGGTGTCACCATGAATTACCGCCCTGGGTGACACCTTTGTTAGCTACGCCACTGCTTTAACTGAAGCGATTTGGGGAAAAACTAGGTTCAAAGTCGGAAAATCCACTTTTTTTTTGTTGAATTAAAAAAATTGAGAACCTCTGACAAAATTTTCTGGTTACTTGAATGCCGGATACATGAGTTCTTACTGTAGATGTTATTTGTCCAACGCCAATATATTTTATCATATAAAATGATGAAAAGAGTGATATACTTTTTGAGTGATATACCAAAATTTTAATGTACTTTAGATAACATTATTTGAAGGTATTGTTTAAAAAATAACTATTTCTTACTTTTAAAAATTGATTTTAGGCGCATATACTCAGCAACTTTTTCTGCTTCGCACGGAGTTGACCTCATTTGATCAGATTCCTGAAACTTTTGAGCAGTTTGTTGATGTTGAATTTACAATGCCTGCAACTTATGTTTCCCATACTACCGTTCGTTCAGTATCTGTGACAAATCCTATTCCTCCAGAAAAATATGTGCGATACATTTCCAAGCATGAATATAAAGTTGAAATTGATTTTAAAAATAGTTCTGATGAAATAGATGGATTAATGTCCTCACCACATGTTAGCGCTCCTGTCACTACTACTCCAGCTGTGCAAGAAAGCACTGAGGATGAAGAAAAAGATGATGATAGTGATTAAAACTTCATTCTATGTGAAATTATATGCAAAAGTGCAGTTTTCAGATATCTGGTGTAATTGATATATATCTGTCATGTAGTAAAAAAGCTATGTAACATATGTATTGATGGAGTATACTTTTGACATTTTGTTAAAGAGAGAGGCATATGAAATGTTTATATTGGTTATGTAGTAACTGTTTAAGAATCCTAAAGATAAACATCTGTTGTAAATTAAAATTCTATATAAAATGTACTGTCATTAGTTGAAATTGAAATGCTAGACGTCTCTAAATGGTGCTTGTATAAGCTCTCTAAATGTTTTCTTGATTAGTTCAATATTAAAACTGATAACTAACATTTCGGTGTCTTATATTTGTGCATTTTGTTATCAGTATATGTGAAATTTTTAGTATTGTGTCAGACTAATTTAATAAAGTAATTTAAGAAATTAAAAAAAAATTGTTTTGTAACTACAACTCCTACGTTGAAGAAAAATAAACACTTTTTTCCACTTCCAATTAGTGCTACTCATATCAAAAAAAAATTTTTTTTTCACTATGGTACTTGTGTACCACACTAAGTAGTTGTTACAAAATTAGAGTGGTTCTGAAGATATTTTTGGTGTATCTTGTGTTTTCAATACGTACATTGTGTAATTCAACAAAGATGAAAAGGATAAAATATCAATTTCTTAGTTATTGTAACTATTTATTTGTTTCATAGGGTGAACCATTTCATTATTTAAAATAACAACCACTGTATTTCACCATAAAGGTTTTAGATGAAAAAGAGCTGAGATAATTTGTACAAAACATATCTTATTCTACTGATATTGTTGTAATAAATTACTTAATATTACTGGTGCTCCAAGATAACTTCTTGAGAGCATTAATATAGTTCCTTTCGTGTAAATATATTTGAAACTTTCCAAATCCTTATTTGATTAAATGTTACCAATTGTATTATAAATAGCCTAAATAACTTTTTAGACTTTTTTCCTCTGTTTTTATTGAAGTCTTAATGAAAAAACAAGTATTTAAAAATACTTTCAACCATAATTGAATCGATTATTTCGAAAAGGTAACATCTCGGTTTTTTTTCTAAATCAATTTTTTAATGGCATTCTGTTATTAACGTATAAACACGTTATTCTTGTGAAAATGGAACATCTCTGCAGTTCTATCACTGCAATAATTAGCCCTTTTAAGCTTCTTCGTTTTTTATAAATTAGTTTTTTTGCTCCCCTGAAAAATTTTAAATTTTAGAGATATTCCCTTTTCGAAATAATCGTTTCAATTATTTTCACTAAATATGATGGGATTAAAGCAATTATAATTGTTGGAAATAATTTTATAACTAATGCTTAAATTTAAAATTGAATGTTCCCCATAAATGAAGTGTATAAAACTAAAAAAAAAAAGTGCACTTGCAAATAGCATGAAATAACTATAATGAAGTAGTAAATATTAAAAATTTAAAAGAAATAATGAGATAATTAAAAAAGCTATTACTATATTAATACCTTACGCATAATCAATGAAAGGATATTAAATGTAGTAATGTAACTAAAAAAAAAATGCTCTAAGGCAAAAAAAAAAAGTGTTTAAAATTTTTAATTGTAGATGTCTGAAAGAGGTTTCAAACTGCTGAGAAGCCATGCAGACTTATTTAACCCATTAATGCCTGACATTTTTTTTTCAACGATACTTTGTATACTGGTTACAAATAGTGTTTAATGGACAGGAAAAATAGTTAAAAAATTATCAGGTAAAAAATAAATTTTTTATTTAAGAAAGAAAAATCGTCCCTAAAAAGGGACGCTAGGCACCAGAGGGTACATACTTTTTTACCAAAATTTTTTTTCTGCTACGATATAATATTGAAAATG
The DNA here is from genome assembly GCA_038373865.1 of Uloborus plumipes. NCBI lineage: Eukaryota > Metazoa > Arthropoda > Arachnida > Araneae > Uloboridae > Uloborus > Uloborus plumipes. The sequence continues at coordinate 78,502 of JAXGGA010000412.1, read as the reverse complement.
ACAATTTATAAGAAGAAATAAAAGCAGCAATTAACATAAATTGGGAAGTAGATTCAGAGAACAAGAAAATATTGGTGTTGTTGAGTATAAAAGTCAGCAAAACATTTGTTCTGCAAACCTACGTATTGCATTTGCTGCATTCCGATAAGGTTTTTTACTTCAATGGGCTCATCTTACCTGAGTCTTATTTAAAGCAATATAACAGCTAGCCCCATAATACCTAACTCAACTCTCTTGAGCTCAATGCATGTTGTACAGCAGCTTCTAAAATAAAAATGAAGAGCGGCTACCACCATTTTTTAGAGTGGATCAAAAACCGGTAATTCCCGATATTTGATGCATGGGATCTTTTTCCCTATGCAACGTTTGTATTGAGCAACCATATAAATTTGGTTCATTAATTTCAATTACTTTCTTTTCGCTATTGGACAATCTTAGCCTTTACAATAGGATAAACTCCATGAAGATTCAATGCAATAGTTATGACATTGCTATTATTCCACCGAACCAATGTAATATTATTTTACCTGTCATCGACATTTATTCAAAACTTCCTCTCTTTTCTTTTTTGAACAACGTAACTTTAGTTCATGAGCATTTTTTAATCCGATTCTTGTACAAAACCTTGCTGAGACAAATAATCACGTAAGAGCGTAAGAGAAGTAAATAAATTCTCACAGTAGAGATCAAAATTGGCATGCTTAGGGAATTCTGAAATTAAATCTGCAACCCCCCCCCCTTTCCCAAACAACAGACACATATGCAATCCTTGAATTCTTCATCAAGGTGAAATGCCAAGCTTCTGAAACAGCTTAGGGCTTCTTCAACAGTCAGACTAAATAATAATAAACACCTATATGCATAATGGAAAAGTAATTAAATACAATGAATAATTAGTGTTTTAAAGAATTACATTTTTGAAATAGCTTTCTTTCAAAATTTACCTTGAGTATTTTTTGTAATTAAAAAAAAAAAAGAGAAAATATTTAAGAACATTGTATAATTAAGTTTATATATATTAATTAATTTAATTTAATTAGATTTTGAAAATAAAATAAGTTTTAAAAATGACAGTTATTTCAGTTTTTCAGTCTAAAAACATTTACTAACTTCTTTTGATATAAATTATAGATTCTAAGCAAGAAATCAGCAACGGTTAAACAATGCAGCCTTTGGTGCCTAGCGTCCCTTTTTAGGGACGTTCTGAAATTGCTATAAAATCCTAAAAAAATTTAAAATTTACAAAATTGCAAAAAAAGGCAAACTAAAACATCGATCAAAGTAGCACATATATCAAACACAGATAGATTTACTTGTTAATAACTTTAAAAACTTAGCTTTTTGTTCTTGAGATTGTGAACGATGTAATTTTTGATAAAGATCATAATCAAATGGCTACAGATCACACTTTACAGCGGTTATGTGCTGCAATCTGTTAATACAGAATTGAAGCAATACCAAAGTAATAATTGAACACAACTATTTGGTTGAAATATTCATTTTTGGAAAATTCAGACACGCTTTTTGGACCGTCCCTAAAAAGGGACACTAGGCATTAATGGGTTAGTGTAATCTTTGGTTATAACATTAGACAAAAATAAATGTCTTATAGGTAGTATTCTAAAATGAATATTTTAATAGCCTGTTAGTTGTAGGTTTATTAATTTGATTTTTATAATATACTTGATTGGCCCTTAAGGATAGTTTCTAGCAAAGTATTACAGAGCTTCTCTTTTAAAGATTCACTAACAAAATACTAAATGTTTTTGTCCAATAAACTTTCAAACTTGAACAATTTCATTAATTCATTGATAGTGCTAAATTACTCATTAGAAGCAAATTTTATTTACTTTTAAAAATAGTGATGTTTTTTGTTACAATATTTGAAACTCTTTATTAAACTGTTTAATTAACATGGTTCGATACATAACTGACTTGGGATTCGATGTTTTTGTTTGGTTTATGTGACAAAAAAAATTTATATTTAATATGTTAAAGGAGTAGACGAAGACAGATATTAATAGTTTTCTTATCATATAAGTACTAATTTTATTTATGTTTTATTGTAAATATTTTCAGTTCAGTTGGTCAAGCATTTTTTTCACTTCATTTATAATTCATCAAAGACTAGATTCCTTTTATTAAAGAGCTATAATATTGTACTGCATTTATTTTCTTTAACAATTTATTTCATTTCATTCATATATAAAAATCATAACATATACTGAATTTTCAAATAATACTGCCATGGGCAGGTAAACCACAGTGTTTATGAAAATGAGTTTTTGAGATGCTTAAAAAATTTTTTGACTCCCGACAAACTATAGTATAAAACGTTAAACGTTATTTTTAGTGAATACTCAAGCTTGTACTACAAAGTTAAAAAGTAAAATCGATGTCAAAAAAGCAGAATTTTTTTTCAAATACTGCGGTTTACTTTCCCAAGACACAGAATATATTTGTTTTTTACTTGTATTTAGTCACCTTTTAGAGGTGTCTGTAAATATGAAGTGGTATATGTACTTATTTTAAGATTTAATTATACATACTTTATAAGTTGTTATAAAACTCCGTTATACTATAACAAAAATCTAAGTATTTGTATGACACAGGATTTGTTAAAATATGTTTCTAATAAATTTATTTGTTCTAAAATTTTGGTAATAATTTAGTACAGTATAATTTAAACATCTAGTATAAACATAATTTCTTTATGAATCATCAGTTTCTTTTACACCTTGCTTCACCATAACATCATGTACTGCACTATTCATCTTAGCTGTCAGGAAATGTTCTCTTGTCCAATTGTACCTGCAGTAGATCCTAGATAAATAATGATAAAACAGTAATGTATATATATGTCTTCAAAAATTTTTTTTTTACTGTTTCATGTAACTTTTTTTTAAACATTGTATTGTAATGTTTTGCATATTTTTAAATATTGTTTTGCTACTATGTATGGCATGAGAATAAGCCCTAAACTATAATATTGCAACTTAGTTTTCAATAGTTTCATTTTCAGATCAATTTTATTATAGTATAGTAATTTCTCATTTATATTTCAATGGAAAGAAATGAATGAAAAAGACATGGAAGTCAGAGGCACATTAATGAGATTAAACTCAATAGAAAAATAGTACTTTTTTTTTTTGACAATATTAATGCAACTGAAAAAAAAAAGAACCCTTGCAAACTTTATAAATTTTTTTAAATGCATTTAAAACAGACCCCCCCCCTCCCCACACACACATTATTCAGCAAGAAAACAGCTTTTCACTTATTTAATGTTGGTGCCCTGAATCAGGTACATTAGCATTTTTGAAAAGCAGACGTTCAAGAAAGAGTAGGACAATAAATTAAAATTGTACCAGACGAAAAAAAATCTAAATCAGCAACACATAAATGAAAGTTAAATTACATTAATTTTCCTGTACTTGTGATTGATACTTCTGAAAATCAACGTATAACTAAGAAAGAAATAATGCATATGTGAGAGATTACTGTATTATGGTATATTTTATCACAAGCAGTGAATTGTATTCTGAGAGAATTTGAAATGAAATTCTTTGTGTATTATTGCAAAATTTCACTAGAACTATTCAACAAGATAAGAAATTAATGTAAAACATGATTTTGAAGAAAGAATTTTTAATTTTAATAAATTTTGATTTCTAAAAATTAGTTTTTTTTCCCCTCAGTAAAAGCTGTATGATGATATGCTGTTAGAATGCAAGTTTTGTACTATAAATTCAATTAAAGAAAATTTTTAAAGACTTCTGGTAGTTTTAACATTTGAATTGAAAAAAGGCAGAAAAATAAAGAAAACAAAACAGCAAGTTACTCTCAACAAAGTATTACCTTCTATGCTTTTATCTAAAATGATATATCCAAAATGACAAATAATTGTTTCAGTACATTGCAATGATATAAATGGGACGTTCAAGTGTATCTCGATTTTAAGTTAACGTTAGTCATTATTACATATTTAATATATAGCTATCAAAAATATTTACTGAGCTTTTATGGGAGTCCTTTTATTTAAAATAGCAGTTGTTCTTGCTTTGGTTAAATGCAGCATTACTTCACAACTGCAGTGTATAATAGGACCTAACACAGCAAATGAATTGAATTATAGTTATGTACAAATATGTTATTTTGAGGGGGGAGGGTGGATAAGAGCATTATTTTTTTTTTTTCTTTTTGTGGATTGAGCAATGTGCCAAAAATTTTGATACTAAAAGTTTTTACAGCTCAGTTATTTTTCATAAAATAGAATTGTAGGATATTTTCTAAGGTTAACAACTAATGCCTATTATAGGGATGCACAACCTTTTTCAGTGAAGGGCTACACACATAACAGGAGCTTTCCTGGAGGGCCGCATGCAAGTCCATCATTTGGAGGGTTCGCGAAGGGACCTCCCGCGAAGGGCTATCAAGCCTCCCCCTTTTCGCAATTTTGTGTTTTAATTGTGTCGAACTTTATCACTTATTTAAGCTAAACAAATTAAACATTTAATTTTTCAATACAAAATCTATAAGTCTAGCAAAATAAGATCCAAAGAGTACTCGTATCAAAACTGCAAACAGTGCAAAAGCATTTCACAGTGCAAAGACAAATTCTACCATAGCTGCATAGTATATGAATAGCAAACAAAAAAGCAGCTATTGTACCAAAAATTACAAACATTGTGCAACAAAAAAATCAGGGAAATGCCATGAAATCAAAATTAGTAATTGTATGGCTGAGACTGAAATTTATCTTCCAATTTTGAAAATGTTTTCATTGTTGATAATTGAACTTCTCAACAGGCTTGTATTTTCCTGAATGCTGGTTAATCATGGAGGTAAAGATTTTTCGAACTCCAAAAGCTCCAATTATTAGAACCTTGATTTGCATATATCAGAGGTCAACAAGGCAACTAACTCCATCTTTTTCAATAGCTTCTTTTACAAAAACTCCAAATAATTTAAATTTTACGTTTTTTAAATAGAAAAATATCCACATGCCACATGGTGAGTGCAAAAATTAAAAAATGGTGGTTAAAAAAATTGTTCATATTTATTTTGAAAAGCACGTTCGTATTCCTGTTCAATATGATTTGTATAGAGTACTTCTGCGAAATTAAGATGAAATATCATAACCTGAAAACCGATTATAAAAGATTAAAGGAAAACTACAGGTAGACCATAACACGTAATTTTTTTACGTGTTACATATGGCATCGAAAAAACACAGAAAAATATGCCAAAATTGCAATTCATTTAACACATAAAAGTCAAATAAGTAGGATTTTTAACATTTAAGCTGGAAACATAGGCCCTAAGCAATGAAATATTTAAAAATGTAACATTTTTCAAAACGCCGGTTTTTTTTTTTTTTTTTTGGTTTAAAATTTTTTTTGTTGTGGGTCGTTATTGTTGCAATTGGTTTTCTGAATCAATGCCTAACAAGTTATAAAGGTCTGCTGTCTACTGGTTTGTAACTGAAAATTGAAATTTCCAGGTCTACTCTTTTTCCCTAATAAGTCCTGAAATCTTTCTTCAAATGAATTTTGGAGCATTTTTATTTGTTATGAGTTACTTAAAATCTTGTTACGTAACCTTCTTTTAAACTACTGGAGCTTACTACTACTACTAGAAAAAAAAAAATTATCTTCCATTTTTCATCACAAGAAGTTAAATGCACTGCCGCGGGACGCAGGTTGTGCACCCCTAACCTATTATAAAAGAAGTTTACTAAGAAATAATTATTAAATAGTTTATTTTTGCTAAGTAATTTCAATTTAAAATGGTATGTTACCTTCTAATTAATTAAAATAACATACTTGTGTCAAGTAGAGCAAGTTAACCAAATTAGGGAAGTTTGTGTATGTTGGTTCCCTTTCTTTCCTTGTTCTCATTTTTATCATCAAAAAATAAGCTACACAGTTTGATCTTTAACCAATATATTAATAACATATTTCTCATAATGACAGAAACAGTTTTCTTTATCTGAAATATAATTTTTTTAATGCTAATTTTTGTACAAAATCTTAGAAAAGAGGACTAAAGTCCCCCAAGTCTGGGGCACATAATACTAAGAACTTCTGTCACATTATTGATGAAGTGTTTAACATTGTAATTAAATTACTTATTTTTATATTTAAAAGAGAGGGGGGTTGAATAGAGCCCATTAAATTAAATAATTTAAAAAGTTTCAGATTCCTCAATACACTAGTTATCAAAAATTAAGGAAAAATCACAAAAATGACGATTACTCAAGAAGTTACTTGTAGATTTTTATGAAACTTGGCCACATTGTACAACACATAGTAAGGTATAAAATAACATAAAAAAGAAATTACCAGACAATTATGGTATTATAAAAAATAATGCACTTACAAAATGAACAAATTTGAGGTGGCAGTTTGATATTGGGGAAGTACCTTTAATATGGTATATGATCCCCTCTTACAGCAATACAGCACAAGCAGCGATGCGTAATGCAGTCAATTATTTGGTCTATCAATTCTACAGGAAACAAGAGACACTGATCTTGCAAAGCAGTAGCAAGCGTGGCAAGGGTTTGAGGGGGTATGTTGAGGGCAGCAATAGGTCTCCCTAAAGCGTCCCAAACGTGCTCGATAGGATTCAAGTCCGGGAAACGAGCTGGCCACTCCATGCACAGAATTGTAGAGTGTTCCAGATAATCGTCTATGATGCGAGCTCGGTGCGGTCTTGCGTTATGGTCCTGTAGCAGGAATGCATCACCTATTGCCCCAGCGTATGGGCGAACATAAGTATCAAGGATGTCATCCCTATAAATTTGAGCATTTACGGTTCCCCTGGGAAAGACATGGAGGTCTGTGCGTCCACCAAAAGAGATGCCACCCCAAACACAGACACTGCCTCTTGCGTATGCATCTCTTTCGCGAATGTTTGGCGGATGATAATGGGTTCCGGTTCCCTCCATATCAAATGACGCCTACTATCACTTTCTAGACTAAATCTAGGCTCGTCCGTACAGAGTAAAATCCTCCATTGGTCATGTGTCCTATGAACATGTTGTCGTGCCCACTGCAAACGGTCCCTCCTATGGCGTGATGACAACGGCACACAAATAACTGGTCGTCTCACGTAGACCACCTTCGTGAAGGCTTCTAAGCATGCAAGAAGTTGACACCAACCTTCTGGTGGCTGCAGCCAGGGAGGATCTGAGAAGAGTCGGAGTAGCAGATCTACTCCTGTGTGCACATAACCTCAAATATCGGTCATCAGCGCCCGTCGTAGCTATTGGCCGTCCTTGTCTGAACCTCCTGGATTCCGAACCTGTGGTTAAAAATTGGCTCCAAAGTCTATGAACCACAGGACTCACATTTAGCCACCTGGCCACTTCTCTTCGACTTTGTCCTGCCTCTAGTTTCCCAATGGCTCTGCATCTTAGTTCTGCAGGTAAATGATGTCTAGAAGTCATAGCTACGAGTTGGCTATCTCATATTTCTTTTGGTAGTATCACGGTGAGATTTATAGGCTTTCTCTCAAACATGGTTTTTTAAGCTCCTCGAAGATGACGTACTCCGATTGCAGCGCCACTAATTTGCATAACGCAGTTTTACTCAGCAACTCTTACTTAGCAACATATCCAAATTTTGTATGATTTGGATTATTTTTCAGGGAGTTATCGCGATTTTTGTGATTTTTCCTTAATTTATGATAACCAGTGTATATATATATAAAAAAACTGCAAAACTATTCTTAAAAAGTACAGAAAAATGAATTTTTGATTTAAAGCAAAATTTAATACATATTTAAACAAACATAGAATATCTCAATCAAACAACATTTGTGAAATTGATAGCCTATTTATTCCAGAACCGACTTCTGGTGGACTATTGCACTTTCATGTACTGTTATCTGGTCTACCTGTTATTAGAAAATGTCTTAAAATCAGCTTCATAAGTAAAACATACATAATAACAACATAGTTTTTGAAAAAAAATCTCAGTTATTTATATTGAAAATAATTAGGGATATATTTTCTAGAGTAGATTTCCATTTAAACTTTCTTTTAGCCAGTATATTTCCTATTATTTCTAATTTTGTTTGTTTTCGAAAAGAAAAATCTGAATAACTTGTACAAGAAAATTTATTTTTTATTGCAATGCACATTTGTTTGTTTTAAAATAATTTTAAAATTAATATGTTAGGATGGCAAAAGTGTAGATCCTACTAAAAGCTTTTAGTAGAAACTTTATTTAGAACCTACTAAAAGCTTTTAGTAGAAACTTTATTTAGAATAATTTTTATGAAATATTGCTCCCCCTTTTCCTCCCAATGTTTAATAGTATTTATTTCAGATGAATAAAAATATACCAATACAAACTGGTATGGAAATTTTAGAATAACGAAATAATTACTGTAAGAGAAAACAATGGCTCTTTTTTTTAAATTATTTGGGTTAAGATGGTTAATGGTTGAACAGTCCCATAAAAAAGTAGATATACGTATCCTAGATTCATGGATTTAAAAAAAAAGTAGATTTTTTTCCCCCATTATCCTGAAAAGTGAACAAACTACAGATAATTACATAAAGTAACTCACTTCATGACAGGAATTCAATTTACTGCTTGAATCATAATAAAACCAGTTTAAAAGTGAGCTAAGTTCCAAGCTTTTTTTTAGCACTTTTGAAATTCAGCTGACTATAGATGGAGCAAACTTAACCTAACAAGGTACATATGTTGTGATTAGGCTTTTTGTGCTTTCACAATATTGCTAAGTTAGTTTTGTCCCAACTATAAAATAATAACTGCATAATATCACTATAAGATAAAAATTTTCTAATATGATTCAAAGAACCACTCGGGTAGTCGTACTATTGGCCATTAAATGAAATTGAGTAGACCAACCAGTGAATGAACACTTAAACTAATTTTCAATTTCAAAAATTTATAGCGCCGTAATTGTATCATTTGCCACATAACATAGGACGGTGGTTGGGTTGTCAAAAAAAAATCGAATTCTGAAGTAATTGGTGGAAAGCTGGAAATTTTTTTAATCTATTCCTTATGGGTATGTAATGAATATCCTAAGTTTCTCTACACCTACTAAGTGAGCTTTCGCCACAGCGTCCAAAATAGTGCAAAAAAAAAAAAAAAAAAAACACCTATTTTTTCATTAATTCCACAATATCTCGAAAAGTACTTGTAAAAAAGCCACACATGTGTGGAGTAAATTTGTAGAACTTAAAATTTTGAACAAAATGATTACCTACAACATATACTTTTGTTAAATATTACGCTCACAGCTTAATTTCAAAGTTCGGCATAAAATCACCAATCGCGCGTTTCAACCCTTTCCCCTCATACAATGCCTTTCCCACTCCCACTGTCCCTCTCTCTCACTGTCTCCCCCAGGAACAGAAGACCGTAGTGCTAAAAACGTAGCGGTGTTTGTCGCCCTATGGAACTAGCTACACAGCTAGATCACCAAGTTGACATCCTACATGCTACTGAAAACAATTTAATTCATCGCAATGTAACTAAAAAATATAAATAATCCAATCTTTATACAGAACTTAATTTATTTTTTAAAGGAAAACGCGAAAGCCACTTACATTTTATTTCACAAGAATTATTAACTGGAGAAAATGATTGACTTTAAGTGACTAAATTTGAATTAGAAAATTATGTTAAAAATTTTTTTAAAAATCTGGTTTGCTTTTCTTGAAAGTAAATCACTATTTTTTTTCATTTCAACAATTTATATAATACTTAATGTATAATATTAAATGTTTTGCTAAATACTCCGAGACATAGTATATATGAGATGCAGTTAAAGTCCAAGCATAAAGTGTCACAGATTCAATGTTTTAAGGTCATGCATAAATTGAAAACAAAAGATTAGTATTAAATTTTAAAATAGTGCATCATTTACAACAAGGATTACAAATTGCAATGATCTTGATTTTAAAAAAGTTATTATATTCCTATTTACAGAGTAAAATAGCGAGTATAGAAAAGTACAAAAAGTAAATACACGTAGATATTGGAAGTAATTGACCAAACATCACTGAAAAGCTTTAAAAAATCATACACATAATCCAAACTAAGAAATTCGTAAAAATTGCTATAACAGCAAAAAGTGCAAGAATCATTACTAAGAGTATATGCATAATAAAGTAATACTCGATTTTAACTCATACAATTTTTCTCTTTCGATCAGCAGTATTCATTACAAAATGATTATCTTTTTAACAAACGATGTGTGAAAAATAATAATGCAGACTTTTTTAAATGAACATTCAACTTTTGCATTTCAGTGAATGCAAAATGAAACATTGAACAAATTTACAACACAGTAAAGAATAACTTGAAAAGTACTTGTCATGCGATAATAAAAAATTATGCAGTTGCGATAGCTTTAAGTAGAAAGAGCAATATCACATATTTAAATTAGTTCTTATTTACTTATGTTTAATAGAGAAAGACCTCAGGTATAAAACTTTCAAACAATTTTGTACACGTGGGTCACCTGTAATGATACGCCGAGGATTGCTGAAATATTGGAAAACATGTGAAATTATAGCAATGTTGAGATGGTGATAGGAAACAATAAGATTAATTTTCTCACTTAATTTGACATATTTTAAAAGTCAAATAAATGGTTAAATTTGCTTATCTTTTTATGAATGCTGTAACTGTGTTGCATATGTCAAATTCATTTGCTAATTGTCACTTACTCTCTTGAATCTGAAAATTTAAGCTACGAGGAACATGATGCTAAGAAACACCTCTACTGGCATTTAAACGATCTTAATAACACACAAAAAGGCAAAAGAGGCAATTAGCACTTAAAAAGCTGCATAAAGCATTTTAGTAAAACCAGATGTTATATTTGTTTTTTTCCTTGAGGCTGAAGTGATTCTTGATGAACTAGGGAAGAACCCTCTCCAAGTTAAAGAGAAGAAATTCTTGGGACGTCATAAGCCTGTATTCTATACGAGATGCACTTGGTCCCTGCAGCGAGCTAAAAATGAAATTGATTACTGGAAGTGGCCGACCTATTTCAATATTTCCATTTCTAAGAAAACATGATAATTCACTTGACAAGTCTTTCACACCAGATTTTCTGCGGTCTCAACTAGGGATGCACCGATTAATTGGTAGCACCGATTAATTGGCCATAATCGGCCGCTTTGCCGATTATTTATAATCAGCAAAATTGAGCCGATTAATCGGTGAAAAAAATATTTTCCTCAATACACTTTTTTAAGTGTACCTTTAACAAAAATTATGGTAAATAAATTTGTTACCAGTAAATAAATGTAATTATCTATAAACACATTAGATATATACTCTGTTGCAACATTTTTCATGCGTCGATATTTTTCTCCTTTAGCAGTGCTTTTAGGTAACGGTACAATTTTCACACAGAGTAAAAGTCTTGAATTAAGCTCGACCAATAATTTAAAAAAAAAAAAAACATTAAAATGCTCCTAAATTAGCCTTTTCACCACAGCATCCTCACTAGTTTTTTTTTTTTTTTTTCATGTCTAGTTAACATAATGTAAGTTTATAAGCATAACTTGCTCAAAGAAATTTTATGAAATTATTTAATGAAAATTAGATAAACAGAGAAAAATAATTACCCATTCAGAAATAAATTAGTAATTATTCTTAAAATCGAAATCGTGAAAGAAAAAAAGTGATTTATATATTAGTAGCATTAAGAATATTATTCATGACCACTAATCGGCTACGCCGATTAATCGGCCGATTATCATCAGCCGATTAATCGGTAATCGACCAATTTGCTTATCGGTGCATCCCTAGTCTCAACGTTAACGGTCGTCCACTGTTAATTTAGGATTTGTTACTGATTATTCACTACAATATTTTGAATTATATATTGCAGTTTGAAACTCCATTAGTATTTTATTTCTTACTTGCATATTCCACTCATCTTTTAAGACCAAATTGTATTATATCTTCAGTTTCTTTTAATTTGATCTCAGATGCAAGAATCTTTATTAAATTTATTTAGGGAAAATGGGTGTTATGGAAAGAAGGAAGGGAGCTATTTAGTTGAGAGTGTGGTGGGAAAGGTATTGTGGGAGCGGGAAAATGTTGAAACGCATGTTTTCAATACATACATGTCCTTAAACTATTGAATTTGTGACACTTTGTACTCGTACTTTCTCAACTGCATCTCATATATTACTATGTCTCGGAGTATTTAACAGAACATTTAATATTATACATTAAGTATTATATAAATTGTTGAAATTAAATAAAATAGTGATTTACTTTCAAGAAAAGCAAACCAGATTTTTTTAAAATTTTGAACATAATTTTCTAATTCAAATTTAGTCACTTAAAGTCAATCATTTTCTCCAGTTAATAATTCTTGTGAAATAAAATGTAAGTGTTTTCGTGTTTTCCTTTAAAAATAAAGTTCTGTATAAAGATTGGATTATTTTTTAGTTACATTGCGATGAATTGTGATAAATTGTTTTCAGTAGCATATAGTATGTCAACTTGGAGATCTAGCTGTGTAGCTAGTTCCATAGGGCGAAAAACGCCGCTACGTTTTTAGCACTACGGTCTTCTATTCCTGGGGGAGCTCAGGGAGGGACAGTGGGAGTGGGAAAGGGTTGAAATGCGTAATTGGCGGTTTTATGCCGAACTTTGTAATTAAGCTGTGAGCGTAATATTTAACAAAAGTATATGTTGTAGGTACTTATTTTGTTCAAAATTTTAAGTTCTACAAATTTACTCCACACATGTGTGGCTTTTTTACAAGTACTTTTCGAGATATTGTGGAATTAATGAAAAAATAGGTGGTTTTTTTTTTTTTTTTTTTGCACTATTTTGGACGCTGTGGCGAAAGCTCACTTAGTAGGAAGGGGTAACTTAAGATATTCATTACAGACCCATAAGGAATAGATTTAAAAAATTTCCAGCTTTCCACCAATTACTTCCGAATTCAACTACCCAACCACTGGGCTAACAGTAAAAACACTTCAGATGATAAAAGTAATTATTTGTAAAAACATGAGCTTTTAGTCCTACAAGAGGTTTTATGGTTGGTTAAAACAAAACAAAAAAAAACCCAGTGAATGAACACCCCTACCAGTAGAACAATACAGCATTTTCTAGTCATTTTTTTCTGTAAATGTGAGAAAGAAGTTACTTCTGCCGATTCACCTATGAAAAATATTTTAAAACCTTTATTTTTTGAACAAATTAAGAGGTGTTCATTCACTGGTTGGTCTATCCTACATAATGTGAATGATAGTAAAATGATTGAGACTGGTCCAATGTCTCCCTTTCTCCAATAAGCTCTAACTCCTCATGTTTTCTAGTCTTTTCCTCCTCAATGCTCTTTTCTTACAATTAAATAACTTTTCAATTTTAAATAAGAATAGGTATATGAAAATAAGACATTAATCAACTTTGTCATTATACACTAGTGTTTAAAATTAAGAGAACTTGCATGTGTTATTAAATGGCATATAAAGAAGTGAATGATTGTAAAACTACTGCTTCAAGACAAAAATGCAAATCTCGTATGTCGAACATTAGTCGAGTGTGACATCGATAACAAAATATCGATGTTTCGAAACACCGATCTTTTTGTACATATATTACGTACAAATTTGAATGTACAAGTAACCCTGCATTACATTGCGACTTGTCATATCACTCTAATAGGATATATCGAGTTTTTCTATTGTATCCGGGGGAAAAAACATTGAATGTAACACATTGACGGTAAAGATAGAAAACTTTTTCCAGTGAAATAAATATTGAAACTGTTGATTAACGAAGTAACTTTGTTTTACCGTATGTTTTTGGGAAACTTTTTTTCTGCTGAAATATAAAACATTGAAGTTCAAAACTCATCAAAACCAATCATTGGAGGTAATTAACGAAAACTTTTCCCAATGAGATAGACACTGCAACTACAGGTTAATGATGAATCTTTTTATCACATTTTTATGAATTTTTTGCTCATAAAACATTGCTGTAAAAAAAAGGCAAAAACAAATTAGCGATGGTTAAAAATATCAAGTGCAAAACATCGATAGCAATCATAGAAAACTTTTTCCAAAGAAATTAATGCTAAAACTACTAATTGATGATGTAAATTTTTTAATTAGTGGATTTATCACATATTTTTCCACACCTTTTGTGCTAAAATATAAAACATCGACATCAAGAAAAAACATTAGAAACAAATAACATAGAAGGCTCAAAAAATCGATTTTTTGGGAGGAATTTTTTAAGTATTAAAAAAAATCAAGTCTAGCAAACTTTTTCGATTGTTTTATTACATGTCTGAACATGGTAAAAAAATTTTTTAGAGAAAAATATTCACTTGCAACTGATTTTATGCACATTCGTGCAACTGCTGTTTTCAATCAGCGGGACAGATGGTGCTCGTAATTTTCATCTGAAACAAAAATACCCAACATCATTTTAATTTTCATATAATTTTCTTCTATATGAACTAAAAAAATTATGAAGTTTAAATGTTTTCTCAGGTTTGAAAAAAAAGTTTATTTTTATAAAAAAAATCATTTCAACTCGCTAAAAACTAAGATTTTTTTTCAAGAATGCTTTTAGCTAAAATATAAGCTAAAAAAAATACTGAAGATAACAAGCCTTGGTTTGTTTTGGTTGGTCGTCTAGTTTTTTTAACCACCCTGTGATTGGGCAGTCCCAGGAATACATGTTAAATGGACGAGATATCTCGTCATAAACTGCAAGGTGGCTAATCATACCTGCCAGTTCGGAAAAATGAAAACTGAAGAAAACAGGATTTAAAGTTTTAGGTAAAAAAAAAGGAAGAAAATATGGCACATCCACGAATTAAAAATATTTTGATTCGTTTGAAATGATCGTCAAGCTTTTTCCGGTACATAGTTCGGAGTTATTGGACCGAGGGAAGGAAGCATGCGCCCCAAATGCCCAAGCACTCTATAGCCCCACTGTGTTCATTGCTGTATGTCTTTGAATATTTCGAATGAGCCTATATAACTTGGACTACACATTCTTAGATATGTAAGGAATATATTTAAGCAATTAAAAAAAAATCATTTTTTTGAGCCTTCTAAAGCAGGGTACCGCCTTAAGGCATGGGCCATTGACCTTCATTGGGGACTATAAATTGAACAGGAGCAGTCTTGCTGAGACCACACAGGTCATCACATTTATTTGTACATGAAAAAATGCAAATACTCACCAAATTCCCACAGTTGAAACAGCAAAGGACACAACTGCTATATCCGATGATCTTTTCACTTTACCTTTAAAAAAATTAATGTACACAACATTAACTTCTCTTAAATAAATATTCACTTACTGTGTGGCTTTAAGACACTTTAAAACATTAGAAATGTGCTACTTTTAATACCCTAATAAAGCCTTTTCATTCTTAAGGGAATATTTTGCATCTTTTAGTAGTTGGAACAAACATTATGCTTGCATTTTAGCATTAGGATATGATTTAAACCAACTCATAGACCAACTCATAGCAAAAGACAAGTGCCGCTCTTGTCATTTGACTCCGTACAAAACTAATCCTTTTCCTGTTAAATGGCCAGACTTTATTTTAACACATTGCATTTTTGCTACAAATATTTTTTATTCACTTGCATAAGCCCAAACATAGCAATTCGTTTCACAAAGCAGACCTGCCATTTTGGAGCCCTTTTTAATGATCCTAGATGCTTAGGATTTGGATATTGGACGCTGAAAATTTGTATCTGTTAGTTTCAAACATATGTTATATTTTCGCCTCCATGAAATTTCATCCAAATCGGAGGTGGTCGGAGTCGGAGTCGACATGTTTTTCAGCGACTCCGATTCCGACTCCTTTGGTCCAAAACCAGTCCAACTCCGACCCCGCAGCCTTGCTAATGAGGAGATAGACACATTTTTTTTAAATGTAAAGAAGTAAATACACTGGAAGCGTTATGTAAACGGTAGATTTTTGCAGAAAATAATAACTTTTTGCTTAAAAAAATCTTTTTTTTTTCCACATAAATTGTAAAAATGCGTTATTTATGTCATACTAGCTGATGTGCCCGGCGTCGCACGGGTTTAAATGCAACATGCCAAATCCAAGAAAATAAATATATGACTTTCAACTAAGCCCTGTAGAATCATCTTTCTCAAAGGTACTTTTTGTGACCATGCGGTAGATTAACTGGGTGTGAAGGAGAACGTGAAACCAAACTAAAATGCGTTATTTCTTTTATCCGTCGGATTTTCCAAAAAATCACTTTTTATTTTCTAACTGTTGCCAAAATCAATTTTCTTTTTATTTACCCCGTTAGTGATTATTGGCATAAATGAATATAAAAATCCTAAGAAAGCAATAAATTTCATACTTACTCCAGAGAAGCCTTGGTTCAAAATTTTCATCATGATTACTATTAATATTGTTATTGCGAGGCAACCAAATTTTGCAACAATAGGTTGAAAATTTAATCATTTAATGGGGAAATCACATGAAATTTACTATTTTCCATAATAACTTTTTTAAACTATGCTTTTTAGAAATAAATTATAGCTTATCCTGCTCCCTGTTACTGTAGCTATCTACGGTGAAAAAATGGTTAAAATCTGTCCAGAAGTTTGGAAGATTACCCCGGACATACATACAAAAAGTAGTCATTTTTTATATATATAGATTATTATTTCTTCAAATTTACTACATAAAAAAATTCGTTCAGTCCCAACACAAAGTGAAAAGTGATAAATTTTCTTTTTAATTATCTTCAGTTTAACCATTGCACTATCTTTCGATAATGGTATTTTGTGTAATTTTCTTTAATTTAAATTTATTTAAAATATAAAATTTAGCAGCCCCTGCATATTATCTTTTTTTCCCTTTTAATTATTGCATCAATCATTTATTTTAATTTATTTAAAATATAAAATTTGGCGGCCCTCTGCAGATATTCTTTTTTTTTTTAATATTGCATTGATCTTGTTGAATTATGCATATATAATTTGATTCATGTTTTATTAATTTAACTAATTTTAGTTAGAGGTTTGCGTACCTTTTAAAGCTCTCGCACATATTTATACAGTACTTTTTTTTCCAAACTGGGCAGAGCGACCTATAGTTTCCCGTTTAAATGACCCCATGAACGAGAAAATTTCGTATTTTTCGCAACGAATATTGCTGTGAAGGAATCTTAACTATTTTTCGCGGCCCCAATTATACATTTTTGATAAGTAATAATTGGGGCCGCGGAAAATACAGGACATTTTTAAAAATTCAGGTTTACTGATATTCTCAATAATGTTTAAATTATTCCGCTTCTCTTTTAAATTTCATTTAAAGTCCTGAAATATTTTTCTAAATTTCATTTTAATAATAAAGTAAGATCGGCGGCCCCTTTCTTCAGAAAAGAGGGGGGGAGGGTGTAGCACCCCCCACACCCCCCATTGCCGACGGCCCTGTATGTATTGCCGTTTCTTGCATAAAGAACTAAATTTTTACTATGTTTAAAAAAACTGTTACTATGCATAAAATCAAAGATCAATGGGAGAGAAAAAGACACAAATAAAAGTATGGCATGTACAGTATGTAGTAATAATAAAATAGAGCACAATATAATAGATACAGTAATTATATTTATAGCTTTAAAAAAATGTGGATAATGATTAATGCTGCACAATCAGATCATTAATCCTCTGTTTATAGCAATTTTGCTAGAATTAAGTGTGATAAATTTGTGGAAGCCTGCAAAGAAAGTTTGAAAGAGGCTATTTCATTGCCGAAGAAATCGTTTCGCGGTGTTGTGGCGCCATCTGTTAGAGATAATTAAAACAAACTGCCATGTAATAATAAGTCTTGTTCTGTTTCAATTTCGGCTGAAAGCTATAAATTCGGACGATATCCAAAATCTATTTAAGACTCAAGTTGATCCTAGAAAAGAGAAAATAGGAATTCCAGTTAGCTAATAATTTGAATTAAAAACTCATCATATAAAAACTATTTTGCAGATAAAACTGGAAATGATGTATTTTACTTTAACAAATGTACCGGTATAACGAAATTGGAAAATTGTTCGAAATACCAGCATTCGGCATGCTAGTATTTTTTTCAATCACTAATTACTTCCTTTTCTGTTCGAAAAATACTTTTAAGTATTTTACTCTTTTTTGTATTTTGCTTCCACGCACATGAATTTTTATAAATTGCAATAAAAAGAAAATTATGTTTTAACCCATTAAACGCCGCTATATGAATCACATTGAAAAAATTTTATTTTTGGTATGTTTTGAGGAGAAATACACATTGTTAATCATATGTAGCTTAAATTTTTAAAAAATATTTATTTAGTCAAGAGATATGGTATGGTCCCAAAATGGGAGACTTGGCGCTTAGTGGGGATAACATTAATATCTCTACCACAATAGTGATGCTTGAATAAAATCTGCCTAAATCTAGTTAAAAAACCTAAAAGTCATTTTTATGCAGTTAACAAAGTTATTTATTGATACTAAAAGATTTTTCTTCATTATTAAGTTGGTAAATTATTTAACACATATAAAAGTTTTAAAATAGAGAACTTGCAAACTTTTTCACTTACTAAGCATATTTTTTTGTATGATAAGAAATTGTCACGGAGAATTTCCCACCTTTTAGTCCGAGGCTTTAGTATTGTCATATACCATGCAAAAGTGATAGGTTATTTTCATTAATTACGCCAATGCATAATTAATGAAAATAATAGAGCAAAGATAGTCAGGGTTCAAGCGAGGCTAAATGACGAAGACTAGCCCTAGACTTTTATAAAATAGAACTAAGAAATTTTTAAGCAGCGCTACCTTATATTTATTTCCTCATAGCAAGGCTTTTTTTTTTTTTTTTTGTATAGTCTACTCCACAACATGTTTGAGAAAATGATTTGCAATTCATAATATCAGCATGTTTTTAGAAAAAATGGTATATATGATTGACGTCGATGTATTAGCGACAGATCTAGTTACTCCAATGTCATAACAAAAATTGGAATAAATTCTAAAAATGCGAATTGAGACTTATCCCATGATATGTGATCTAGGCAATTATTATGGTTTTCCCTCTCAATTATCTGATAAGAATCTGGCGGGTGACAAACAGGTGACACTGTACTCATTTACTGATAATGTATTAAAATGTGTTGTCACCATGTTGTTCAAAACTTGGTGCTGAGTCAACAATTTTAACAATTTTAATTTCAAGAAATGTAAAGAAATTTCTGTTTTAAAATTGAACCTCTTTTACTGATCGCCACTTGCTTTGGCTTCGGGAAAGTGCTTCTCAGGGGAACTCACAAAGACAAGAAAAAGGGGGCTGATAGTGCAAACTGCAGTACTAAAACTTTTAGGAAACAGGGGGAGGGTGTAATTTTTTGAATGATTTAAATGTCATTCTAGTGGACGTCTAATTCCCCCTTGGAGGAGGTGCATCATTGTCCTTATGGCGGATTGGTCACCGCTGTTTACCTAGAACATTCTTCAGAACGAATGGAATGTCACCTGTTCTAATAAAAGCACCTGCTTTTGAACAACAAAAGAGAGCTTACTATGTTCTAATACAAAAGGGTTGACCTTCAACAGTAAATAAAAGAGAGGGGAGTGTTTATTCATGCAAAATGGGGAGGACTTAACTCTGCTACTCGCTATATTTCCTGCTAGTCAGAAAGCGCCAAGTCTCCCATTTTGGGACCTGTTTAAATAAACAGCTATAAAACCCGTTTAAATTAATTTTCTTGACCCCTGTTTGTTATGATTTGAAAAAAGATTTCTTGTGATTTATATTCCATGCTTTCAAACTTCTACGTTTGCTTTTCTGATTTTTAAGGATTTTTTTGCCTTATGAAGTAAATACAAGCTTTTTTGCTAAAATTAAACTATTTTTAAAAAATATAATTTACATTTCAAAATTTTTGAAAAAAATACCAATTAAGTTAGGCACTTTCCTATTTAATTAAAAATATTTTCAAAATATTTGTCTTCAGTACTTACTGATGAAAAAAATCTTAATCAAAGGTTCCCAAAATGGGAGACTTGGCGCTTAATGGGTTAAGACACACACTTGGACGATTCCAGAAAGATCTGAACGCAAACATTTTAAATTCTGAGAAGGATGTAAAAGGACTGCACATTTCAAAACAAAGATGATGCATATAAAACAGAGAGATAAAAAAACTCATGATCTGATGATAAGAAATAACTGGAACAAAGACAAAATTAAATGATCGAGTTTAAACGAGAAAATACAAAAAGACAAAAATCAATCTATTTCCAGGTCACTTAGTTGGTGTTCCTTGTCATTCAAGCCATGCAATAGGATTATCCAGCCACTTTGTATAAACAACAAAAAAGATGAACTATGAATGGAAAAAGGTAAAAAAGCAGAAATTCGTTAAAAAAAAGAAAAACAAAACAAATAAAAGTATTAAAAAAAAAAAAACAGAAAATGGCGGATCCACTGAATAATCTCATGCCTGCAACAAAAAATAGCAACAAATAAATTATATCAATCCAAGTCACAGGGAAAACTTACAAAAACATTACAAAAATCCGGAAAAAGGTAAAAAATGACAAAAGGTATTAATCTGCAAAAGAATCTCATACTTGAAAAATCAGATTCTTTCTTATTCTTAATCAGACAAAACTCTTTTCAGAAAAAAATCCCTGATTTTGCAAAGCAAAAGGGATCCTCCCCCCCTCCCCCCCTTCATTCATCCAATTCTTATTATGTATATGTAATTTCATGATTTTTTCCAAGAAATAAAATTCTCTGATCTCTGAATTCTGCTGCCAGTCTGCAGGATAGCCAGTTTCCTAAGAACAGCATCATGTGAAAAGGAAAGGGTCTTGACAAATTTTCTAACAATCTAGGAGCTGGGAAAAAAAGGTTAGGACCACTTCGTGCACTTCAAAAAAATCCAGATTACAACTCCCCCCCCCCTCCCTTACAAAAACAAAAGGCTATCAAACAAACTTTCAATAAATACAAATAATGTAATTGATAAGCATAACAATCTGTTTGATAATAATCAGAATTTTCATCCTTGTTCTCTGAATCGGCGTTTCTTAATTTCTATGCCACGTGGAACCCTTTTTATAATGTCCATTTTTCTTTATAAAATCCCTTAGTTTTTTTTCGATAGTATGGTTTGAAGGAAATATGAAAAAAAAAAAAAAAGAGTCAAAATAATACTTATTGTCTTTAAAATAAGAACAAAATTTCTTGCAATAGCTATAAGCAACTTTTTTCAAACAAACTTTAAAGTTTCAACTTTAACAATTTTGTTGGCACTTATATGTCGTATGGATGAAACTTGAATGCTCATGTTATATTTAGTAAGTATGTTGCAGAACTTATTTTTTGTTGACTTATAAGTTGAAGTCAACGTTTTTCACAAAGGTAGTTTTCTCTTTTGAAATGTGCACATTCATCTTTTAAAATTGTATCAGAATTTCTGTGGTGAGGTTAAATCAGATGTGGTTTCAATAAAGTTACTTATTCATACACTTGCATAGTCAAAGGTCTTATAGTGACAATAAATCAGTTTTAATTCACAATTTTTTAAAAAATCTTTTCTCTGTTGCTTATTCCCAGAAATAACTGATTAAAATATTCACTCAGATGTCATTTTCATTGAGTTTTAAATGACAAACATGAAATGCATGAAAAAAGCAAGTGTCATGGAACCTTGTGTGATCACCACGGAACCTCAGGGTTCTGGGGATCACAATTTAAGAAACGCTGCTCTGATATACCGTCTGCAGGAGTCACATTGTGGCCCACAGAGCTGCACCAAATGATTCATTATACACAGCATCAACAGGTTATGTTAAATAATAAGTTGTAAAACATATGCTTTTTAAAAATACTATTGCAAAATATTTTACAGGACATTAATGTCAGCATGAATATTTTTGTTGATATTCAAAAAGATAGCAGAAAAAAATATTAAATACTTACTAGTCAATACGAAATTCGCTAGGCCAGCTGCTAATCCAGTACATATTCCATACGTAAATGTTTTTTTAAAGCAAGGAATCTTTTGAAGATCAGTGCCAAATAGCATGAACTATAAGTAAAGTTCAAAATCAGGTAATAAATCATGAGCAATCTGACAAAAAAAAACAAAAAAAAAACATAATACATGAGAAGCTGTTAGGAACCGATCTTACATGTCTACAAGATCATACCGTATTTTCGAGTAGATAAGCCGCACCACCGTATACGCCGTACTTCGCAAAATTCCGGCGAAAAAAATGTGTTTCATCAGATACGCCGCATTCGCGTATAAACCGCTTAAAACTTGGTTCAAAATTTAATCTGCAAGAGCATATGCTGCAGTATACTCTTATTGACATCGTTAAAAAACAATGACAAAGAATTAGTAACATTGATTTGAAAACAGTGTTTCAATATCATAGATAATTAAAAAGTTGCAACATTTTGGCGATAACTGCAACTTATAGTAACCCTGTCCTACTCTGGTAGTTTCTACGGCAACAAAGGTACTTCCCATTCCCTTAGCAACAGGCGGACGATTTTGTTTTTCGGTTTGGAGTTATTGTTGATGTTTTTTTTTCTTAATTTATTCCCTTCCTTATCACTGGCGATTTTGATTTTTTATTTGTTTTTTTTTTTTTTTTTTCAAAATAGAATTGTTCAAGGGCGTTGCAGTAGTGGCTTTTCAGCAGTGGCTTTCGATGTCGGATTCGAATTTGCTTGGTTTTAGGTGATAAATAAACATATCATGTACTTTAAAAAAAAAAAAATGACAAAAAAAATTTTTACATTGTATAAGCCGCCATGGCGTATAAGCCGCAGGAGTTAAAATTCAGGTTTTAAACGCTTATAAGTCGCGGCTTATCTACCCGAAAATACGGTACTTAAGCTGCAAGAAAAATATCCAAATTTAAGTAAAAAAAAGCCCCTTGTCAATTTGGTCACTGGGCTCCCCCGTACTCTACAAAACTTGTAGAGTTTATACCACTCCACTTTACAACCATGGCCTCTAAAGGGCCGAGCCCCCAGTTTCTGACTAGTCTGGCATAGCCCCTTGTTGATCTTAAAAAGATACACTAATAATTTTCCTTCAACAAACTGAAGAAAAAAAGTTTTAATCTATCCATCAACCTTTCAACCATATTTACACTATTATTAAGCTTTTTTGAAGCTTTAAGCATAGTTTGATATTTAAAACTATCAATGTATAACACAATAAATACAAACGAAAAACATATATAACTAAATTTGTTTTCTTGACTTTAAATTTATACACTAATGTATGTTTTCTGCAGTGGAACCCATCCCTCTCTTCATATGGAAAATTAAATTAGCCGCTTCAGCAGATAAATTGGTTGCTACCTTAATAGGTGGATGGCAAAGTGGTCGATTACCACCAATAAATCAGTACATCACTAATTTTAACCTTGTAAAGGTCCCTTTTTTTTTAGAGAGAATTCAGGTCCATTTATAATAGGGACAAACGTGTTGGGAGCAATCAAATTGAATTTTAAAAAAAAATCAGGACCAAAAGCTAAAAATCAGAACAAAATGCTTTTTATTAGGAAAATCCAGAATATCAAGAGAGTTACAAGGTCTGCATCCATTAAATCATAGGCAGCTCCCTCATGGGGGGAGAGAAGTAAATGGGCTGTTAATTGCTAAAAGAAAAGGGGCGGTTCTCCACCACCAGTGCCAGATCTACAGGGGCTCTTGCCTCGAGTGGCAGAATCACAATACTCTGATAATTGATATAGAAGTCAATTTCAATTTTCCGGGCATTGATTGGAAAATTTCTTACCCCAATAATAGTAGAGAAGAGGAATTTCTAAAAGTAATTGGGGACTGCTTTTTAGATCAAGTTGTTTCTCAGGGAACACGTCAGGATGCTGTTTTGGATCTAGTTTTATGCAATGTTGAGGGTTCTGTTCAGGCATTATGTGTAGGGGAGCATATTGGGGATAGTGACCACAATAGTATTAGGTTTGGGATTAAGTTTGATATGCACAAAGACAAAAATTTCAGGTTCGTGCCTAATTTCAGAAATACTGATTTTATCGCACTCAGGCAGAGTTTGAAAACGGTTTTTTCATCAGGTTTGGACAATAGCGCGGTAAATTTGCAGTGGACTGAGTTTAAGGAAAAACTAGCAAAAACAGTAGGGGATTATGTTCCTTTTAGGAGAAAAGGGGTAAACACTAAAATTTGGCCCATGTGGTTCACTAGGGAAACTAAGGACGCTCTAAACCTTAAGCAAGCTGTTTTCGTAGGTTAAAAGAAACTGGTCACAGCGCAGACAGGCTACAGTATTGTGAGGCTAGGCGCAGTTTTAAGTATTTGGTACGGTTTCAGAAAAGAGAATTGGAACAGCAGATAATATTGACAGGAACCCAAAGGAGTTTTTTGCATACGCAAATTCCGGGAAAGTTCGAAATAGTCAAATTGGGCCATTGGTAGATGAGCATGGAAATCTAATTCAGAATAATGGTGATATTGCTAATGTTCTAAATGACTTTTTTTCCAGTGTTTTTAACGATAACTGTATCTCAACAGTTGACACAAGTAAGACACAAGCTACTCTACAGCTTGAGGATTTTGTTTTTTCTAGGGAGGACGTTTTACTTCATTTGAAAAAAATTAAAACAACTAAAGCTCTGGGACCAGATAATATTTATCCAAAAATTCTAGTTGAATGTGCAGAGGAATTAGTAGATACTATTGTAAAAATTTTCAATGCTTCGTATAACTCAGGGATAGTACCAGAGGACTGGAAACTGGCTAACATTACACCACTCTTCAAGAAAGGGTCTAGAGGTACTGTAAAAACCGGTGTTTTGGCCGCACCCGCGTAAGAGCCGCATCTGGAATAATGCTCGAGTTGAAAAAAAAATATCGCGGATGGGTCGCACCTCTCGTATGGGCCGCATAGTTATTCTTCAATTTAGATACTTGCAATGTAAATGACATTTATTCAACTAAGAAAGTGGAAATCCCCCACTCCCCTCGCCTTTCCCATGCCCATCAACCCTTTTCATGTTGCTTCTTTGGATCGCACTACTTTTTGTCCCTCATAAAAGAAACACAAACGCCCCCAAGTAGCTTTTAAGAGCCACTTCCTGGAATTTGGTTAAGTAGCCGATTCTAGGAACCTCCCTTTATTTGTTTCCTGTTCAGATGTCCGAACAGGTGTTTCCTCTTTTTCTTACTTGCGTAGGGTCAGCAGAGATAGCTGACAGCTACCTACCCAGGGGGCCGGCCGGAATGTTGGCGTCAACACGCTTTTGTTAAAGCCCCGGTTTCCTAGAAGTGAAATTGTCGATCTCTTTCGAGGCGACGGTTGCCGCCTTCTTCTGCGCATGCCCCTGAGCCGCACATTGACGTCGCTTCACGCCATGCTCCAATCAAACTGGTTCTGATTCCAGCATGCACTCGCGCCCGTAATCGACGATGATTGTCGCGTTCTAGGAAACCAAGGCTTAATCCCTGTCTGCTTTTGTCTACTCCCCACCCCCCAAATCGAAGTTGTACATTGAAATTACAGGCGATTTCCGGGCCTTTTATTTATTCTCAGAATTTTCTGCTCTTAGGTCTGGGGAAAAAAATCGCGTAAGGGCCGCACCGTTGTATGGGCCGCAGTAAAGATAAAATTGCATTTTTTCACGCAATTTTATCTTTACTGCGACCTACTCATCAAAAACCGGCCAATACGCCGGTTTTTACGGTAATGCAGGAAATTATAGACCTGTGAGTCTGACTTCAGTGGTTTGTAAAATTTTTGAAACATTGATCAAAATTAAGATTATGAATTTCTTAGAAAAAAAATGGGCTGTTGAGTAGTTTGCAGTATGGTTTCAGAAAAGGTAAATCGTGTGCTACTAATTTATTACATTTCTACGACAAGGTTACCATGCCTTTAGATAGCAAAAAGTGTGTTGATGTTGTTTACATAGATTTCCAAAAAGCTTTCGATAAGGTGCCTCATGTAGCACTACTCAGTAAATTAGCGGATATAGGAATAGGAGGTAAAATTCTAGTTTGGGTTAGAAATTGGCTGACAGGAAGGAAACAAAGAGTAGTTGTTAAGGGTAACTATTCTAAATGGAGTGAGGTTTTAAGTGGGGTTCCCCAAGGATCAGTTTTAGGTCCCCTTTTGTTCATTATTTTTATGAATGATATCCATGAAAATGTTTCTGGAAACATGAATTGTTTTGCTGATGATGTAAAAATTATGGGGGTTGTAGAAAATGACGAACAAGTAAATCAGCTGCAACAGGATTTGGATCATATTACTAAATGGGCAGACAAGTGGGGTATGGCAGTAAATGTTGGGAAATGTCAAGTGCTGCATTTAGGTCATGCAAATAAGCATACAAACTATTATTTACAGGGTTCAGTCATTAGTAAGGCAGATAATGTTATGGATCTAGGTGTCTTAATAAATCAGGACTTCAAATTTAGCCAACAGTGCAGCGTAGCTAGTAACAAAGCCAATAGGATGCTTGGGTTTATAAATAGATCTATTTCAAACAAGTCTAAGAAGGTTCTTCTGCCTCTATATAGAAGTTTGGTAAGACCTCATTTGGAGTATGCTGTTCAGTTTTGGTCTCCTTATCTGAAGAAAGATATTAATTTATTGGAAAGGGTACAAAGAAGGGCTACAAGGTTAGTAAACGGATTCTCTAATTTAGACTATGATTCCAGACTTAGTATGCTTAATATGTATAGTCTTGAGCAAAGGAGGACCAGAGGGGATATGATTCAGTTATTTAAATTTATTAAAATGAATGATGTTGCAGGGTTAGATTTTTGCACAGAAAGCAAGACAAGGGGTCATTGTTTTAAGCTGTTCAAATCTCAGGCTAATCTGGAAATTCGAAAAAATTACTATTTTAGCAGGGTAGTGGGAACTTGGAACAGTTTACTGGAAGAGGTGGTAAGGAGCAATGGAGTAGATAGCTTTAAGAGGGCTATTGATCTTCATTGGGGTCTTTAATTTGACTAGGACCAGCCCAGTTGGGCCCAGAGCCTGCTGCTGGTTGTCACATTTGTATTTGTAAGTCAACGGAAACGTGCAATCTTAACCTTTAGAAGCCGGGCGGTACACATGCTGTATCGTAAGTCTTTTTTTTTTAGAGGGCGGGGTTGCGATTATCACTCGAACCCTTTGGAGCCTGGGATTTTTTCAAGGTTTCATACGTCTGGTACGACAGTTTATACCTTCTCTTTTCAATGGAAAAGAAATCTGTGGTTCAACTGTCGTACTACCTGGGTCGAAAGAAAAATTTCTAAAAAACAGCCCAGATCCAAAAGGCTAATACTCGCGTATGTGCCCAGTATGCGACAAGCTTTGAAAATTTCATTATCTGTCTGCAACTTTAATAAACAAGTCCTTCATGTAACCAGCATAAGTTAATAACAATTTTGATTTATAGCACTTTACCTAAAATGTTGTAAGCTTCACATGCATTCTTTTTTAGTTTGCTAACAACTTACTTTTGATGTCATAAATTAGGAGTGTTGCACACTCCTAATCCTGGCCAGTGTGCAATCAATATCCCTCACAGCTTTGCTATGCATGTATTTCTCTTCCTATTTTCCTCTTTTATTTCCTATTACAGACAGTGACAGCTCCAGAGAGGGGCCATGGCCCCCTCCGAAAGACAAGAAAACTTTTTTTTAATGATAACTAGGGCATGAATGTTTAAAATTCCATTAAATGCACTACTAATTTTTACATAAAAGCAAATATAAATATCTTTTTTACATTAAGCTTATAAAAAAAATCTTCCGAAAGTTACTCAATTTTAGTTTATTTTCTGGCATAATTTAAATTTTGTTTGAAAAAGCACCAGAATATATAGCTGTACGGTGTGGTAGCTCGCAAAGCGCTACACGAATAATTCTTTTCTCTTTTTGTTGCGTAATGAAATTGTGTTAAGCTTCAGCATTTAATTTTATTATGTTTTTAAGCACTCTGCAGCATTGTTTTATTCATGTTACAAACTTGATTTTCTATTAATTATTCGGCAAAAATTTTATTAACAGTTTATGAAAAATGAAACGAATGTAAATAAAAATTGGTAAAACACGCTCATGTTGCATTTGTCGGCAAAATTATCAAGATGTTAAAAAGGCATGACATTCAAAATAAAAACATACAAATCGAAACTACCACTGCAAGGGAGCAGCTTAGTCCAAAATGCTAAGTTTTTTCTTTTTTGAACTGCAAGTGTTTATAATTTAAACAAACAATTCAAAATAATGAGATGGATATTAAAAATTAAATTTCACTATCTGAAATAGACAAATGATTTTGGAAAAGGAATACTCAGCAAGGGTTTCCGATGACATATCTTTTCTAAGTAAATAAAAGAAGATAGGAACGGTGCTAAGCTGGGGAGGAAAGGGGCTTCCAAAGCAAATCCTTTGCTCTTACTTCACCAAAGGTAGCCTAAAATTGCTTTTTTAGAACTGTAATTTGCAGAGGTGGCGCTAGGAAATGCCCGACAGGGGGGCAAGCTTCCCCGACAGGGGGGCATAAATATAATTTTAACATTTACAGTTCACTGACCCCCCTCCCCCTCTCTAATCGTTCCATATTTTATGATGCGTAAACACAAAAGTAATAATTCTTACCTCTAACAAAACAAATACGAATTTTGTATTTACAGTTTACCATCAAACTAAAAAAAGATGATTGAAACTAAATAAAATGATAGAAACATTCTAATACAAGTTTTATTATCCGAAATAAATAGACACACAGAGAACGAAATTATTAATTAATGAAATTTTTCCCGGGTTTCACCAGCTTAGTTACGTCCGTTTTTTTAATTCTATTTATTCTAAACGAAAATGTGGTGGGGACCCTCCCCCCTCCTCCGATTTTGTTTTTTGAAAAGAAATGAAAAGAAAAGTATGTTTCGTAAATTAAACATCACTCCATTTTTTATTAGAAATTATTAATTTCCCCACAAATATTTTTATTTCTTAAAAATCCTAATTCTGAAGTCCGAGTAAAAATGTTGGATTGAATTAACAATTCTGTACCTCAGAACCAGACTAACGTAAGTCCATTTTCGTCATTTTCGGTGGAGGGGAAAAACGATTGTCGAATACATCGTTTTTCCCCTCTACTGAAAAATGACGAAAATGGACTTACGTTAGTCTGGTTCTGAGGTATAGAATTTTGGAGTGATACCTTATAGTATACTACAAGTTATCACTTCAAAATACCGAAAATTTTCAACTTTTAATCGGCTACGCCTCTTGTGCTAACTTTTCTTATTTTATTTTAAATGACATGCCACCCGAATTTCAAAACAAAATGCTGTTTTACTTCCGGTTTTTTCGAAAATATTATTTAATTATTGAATATAAGACTAATAATGAAGAAACATTTTAAATACATTTCTATTTAGTTTCATCTTTACATCACTTACATTAAAAAACGAAAACCATTAGAATTTTATTTTGCGAGCTTTTTTGGCTGCAAAAGATTTTACTATATCATCAAATGATAACTTAGACCATAATGATAATAAAAATAAAAACAAAAATAAGTACAAGCTGAGTAACCTTAACTATTTTAAAAAACAGATAACTAAATACCAAATGAGTAATTGTTTTCCTTTTCATGTTGACTATTATATTTAATACGTTTGAAAACTATTTGAAATGAAAGAAATCTTAAAAGCCTTAAATACTTTGCAAATGAAAAATATTTTCATGAATTTCACTTTAGAAAAAATCTCAAGTAAAAAATGTAAATTTTACATTTAAACTATCCAATATTTAGCATTAAAAGAAGTGTACAGTGAAATTTTAAGAAACTTAGAAATCCTAAACTTTACTGTGTAAGAAAAGGAACGAGAGCATTAAAAATATATATATCATTGAATAAATGCTTATTAATAGCATTTGTTTATTAAATACTTTATGAAATATCACATATTATGGCTGAAAAATATTTTGTACAATTTATTTGTTTAAAACAAGAATTTAAATTTGAAAATTGGTACTTTTTATTAACGCGATAATTTTCAGGAACAAAAAATTTCCCCTCTTTTACAAAATTCTTACATGGCGATTGAATTTCTTTAACTCTCCCACTCTCTACTCCAACCCCGTATTGCAGTGATTGACCAAAAGTAGCCAAATTTTAATTCTTACATTAACTAAGTAAAATGGTTTGTTTAATGATGTTTATTTGGAAACCCAATTAAGTGATTTTCTTTTCAACAGGTCATTTTTATTATTCAAATTGTTTATAAATATATATTTAAAATATTTTTTAATAAAAAATGCGAGCATCCATGTAGACTTTGATGCTTAGCAGTTGCTGAATAATCTTACCTGGTTAAAGAATGAACCCCTCCCTAGTTTCTGAAAACGGGACACAGTTGATAAAACTTAGAAGGTGAAAAATTAGCATTTAACATTTTCCACAAGAGTTTTTTTTTTTTTTTTTTTTTTATCGGCTGTAATAGTGCCCTCCTCCATTCGGCGCCCCCAAGTGGCTGCTTGTATTGCTTGCCACTAGGACTGTCCTGAGGGTGCCAAAATTAGATTGATAGTAGATTTAAATTTTTCAGATGAGTTCAATTTCTAAAAAAACCATAGAGCATTTTCTAAAACGAGAGAGAGAGAGAACTTTGAACTGAATCTCCATTGTGAGAGATTTTTCTCAAAGAATGAGAGAAATTAATCGACAATGTTCAAAAAATCTGTATTACATCATGTAAATTAGAAAAACAATATCTTACCAGTACTCCTAACGTCTTTTCCATTCAACTACGATGATAACAACGAAGAACATAGATGATTTTCTTCTTCCCGCACTTTAATCCTTTGCCTGTTTTGTGCACCAGATGGTTTTTTAGACATATAATGAACTCTGTACTATATGAATGTCATAGAGAAATAAGGCAGTATTAGAAGAGAAGAAATAAATCCGTTGTGAGAGCTAAAGATGTCGTTTAGTGCATGATTCTACTGGAGACAGATAGATAGGGGTTGGGGGGACTTGGCTCCAATTCCTAAAACAGAGGCGACCGACAAGGGAACGCTGCAAGGATTTTCCCCTAGGCCAGTGGGGTGAACAAGCTTTCGTCATTGTAAGCTAAAAGGAAGACACCATGTTGACAGTTTTATTGCAGTTTAATCTTGGAAAAGAGACGCATTTTCCGCTTCTTTGTATCGGGGTGCTTTCAAAAGCTTCACTTCTCGGAGTGGGTGATTCAAGATGAAACTTTAACTGGTCACTCTCTAAAAGAAAATATATTCATGCCATTTACTGCACCCTCCTCACTTTCTCTCCGTCAATCTTTCCTACGCCTTTTAAACATTAAAAGACATTTCTTTAAATTCTTCCTGTGCCTGCATTGAGCCTTTTTTTTAGGGAGAGCTTTCTTTTAAAAATTAGTCTTTTTTTTTTTTAATTATGAAAAAAAAAAAAAAAAAAATGCAGTTACTTAGCCAGTTCAGCGTCCCTAAAATCTGGCGCCCGGGGCACGAGCCCCATAAGCCCCCTCTAGTTACGTCATTGCTACCTCCCCCCCTCCCCAACAAATGTTGTTTGCAAAAAACATCTAAAATTATAATCACTTTAAAAGTTTCTTTTTAGTTGAGAGGCATGGAAATTCTCTCTCTCCTTTGGTTTTTTTCCCGCATAGGGCAAAACTACAAAGTACTATTTTTTCCATTCTAACTTCCACACAGTAAAAATTTAAAATAGTTTCGTCTACACTTATAGGATAATTCCTGAACGCTCTGTAGGCAAAGTTTTCAAATCCTGTTAAAGAAGAAAAAATATTGTGCATTTCACCATATGCTGATTTAAATACAATAGAAAAAGGGAAAAACTGAAAAAACTAAACCCGAAGCTCAAAAATATCCGTAAAAGAGACAAAATTAAAAATGAATGGACAAATCGATATTAAAGGATATATACATACGAAAAAAACGGAGAAAGAGATCCATTTCGCGCCATCTTTTGGGCTTTAGTTTAAAACTTTATTTATTGGAAATCCCTTTCTTACTCCAGCCTAGCTCATACGACAGAATTAGCAAATTTATATACACTAATTAAAAAAAAGAAAAGAAAAAGAAGAAAATAGCAAAAAAAAAAACAAGCCGCCCAATCCCAAAACAATCTCAAACTTGCTTTTCCCAGTTCTGACCTTTCATCGAACTTAAAATTTTTATTACTTTAAAATAAAATTAATGATTACAAATGTTATCAGAATCTCTACATTTCATTACCAATACATTTCAGCAGGCCTGCCTTTGGCTGGGGATCGGAGACGAAAGCAATGCTCCACCTGATTTTGGGAAATTAATAAATTTACAAGTGGGTGTGATTTTTGCTATTTTTTGGTATAATTGACGATGAGTATATACCCCTTGTCCTCCTTCTGGAAAAACGTAGGAAAAAATCGTATCTTTTTGTGAAATTTAAAAATTACTCAGTGCATGTTTACACTTAAAACAAATTTGCCAGTGGCATAAGTGATCTTCCCAAATACATCCTATGATGATTTTGAGTTGATTATATTTTAAACCGCTGAAATATAAATTGACACAAATAATAGCACTTTTAATTTAATCAGCTCAGTTAAAATCAATGCTATCCATCATTCTTATTGTAACCGGCAAGCGGCAAAAGACTACATTCTGCAAATATCGTTTAATATTTTAAAACCATCGGCATAGTATAACACAACTATAAATTACATCGATAAAAAGTTATATTTTTTTTTCTTTTAAAACAAATGTACATGCATGTTAGAGAAGGATATGCAATGCAATTAAATAACAAATTGAAAAGCAAAGCTCTATCATTTCTTTAAATGAAACACAATAAGCTCTTACCGCTGTAATGAAGAAAATTATTTTCAGCTGTAACTGCACTTTCGTCTTACTATACAAGTGCCCTAACTCATTAGACCGAACTTTAAATTGAGTCGAACCACTAGTTACTAGAATCGTCCAACTGTCCTACTACTTTTCAAATCCCATGGCCCACCAGACTCTGTCGAGTGAACCTCAGCGCTTTTGAAAAGTTTCGACTGAGGTCTTCCATACGGGGACCTAAGCATTTCCCCTCTTCCCATCCTACATTTCCTTTGAAAATTTCCGATAGACTAATTGTCACCACGGTCCTTACGCTGATGGGCTTTTTACGACTCAAGTAGCTGCAATCTGCTTTGTATCGTCCCTCGTCCGCAAAAAACGGGAAATTTGCACACTACGCCCTGCTGACAAGACGATAGCAGGCAATGAATGACAAGAAATCATTTTTGACATTTGACACCCTGAGGTCCCCTGCACCTACCGTTGGACGGTTTAGCAGGAAATCATTAGGGGGCAATTCATCAAATCGCCATCGGGGAGATCGGAAAGTGTCTCTGAATGTCAATGAATGTTTGTTCAAAACACGCTACAAACGATTTTCGTGTGTGATCTGATTAGGAAGAAAAATTAGATTTCTCCTTTTCCTCCTTTTCAGCAAAGAAACTTTGTCCAAAACAAAGTAAATAAGATGAGAGCAGAAGGATGGATCACCAGGAGGTTCCCGTGTTCTGCATTGGATAAAAATTCGCGCTATTTTTCAAATAATAGAAATAATTTAGATTTTATTTTATTTTATTTTTTTGGAAAAAGAAAATATTTCTTTGGAAAATTTTACCTACTCTGTCGGAATCAATCAGATTTCTATCGGGAAAAGATTTAATGTTGGAAATTTTTTTTCGACGAGCTCGGAATTTTCCCCGACGGGGGGGCAAGACGCTTCCGACAGGGGGGCAATTGCCCCCCCTGCCCCCACCTAGCGCCGCCACTGGTAATTTGGAACTTCTCTTGGGGAGAGAATACCAACTTTATCTCTTCTCCTAACGGCATTAAATGTGGCCAACAGTGGCCATTTTAAGATTTCAACTTTGAAAGTTTTCCCGGGTAGTGCCCTTGAACTCTCCAAATGGAAGTTCGCCTAAAATTGCATTTTCAGAACCTTAATTTCCCGGGGACAGTTATAGCTTT
This sequence comes from Uloborus plumipes, assembly GCA_038373865.1. Taxonomy (NCBI): domain Eukaryota; kingdom Metazoa; phylum Arthropoda; class Arachnida; order Araneae; family Uloboridae; genus Uloborus; species Uloborus plumipes. The sequence goes on along the minus strand of JAXGGA010000412.1, from coordinate 44,440 downwards.
ACCTTATCCCCTTCATGTCATCAAAGGTGGCTTACAGGGCCGACGACTTACAGCCCTGTTGCTTACAATCATATCTTTAGGGTTTCAATTTCGCAATCGAGTAAGAAACTCCCGAACCCAATCCCTAACATCTACCATTGCATTTTTGGGACTCCAGTTTCGAAAGATTTCCAAAGGAGAGTTCTAAACCCTTCCTATCATAGCATGAATGATTGCCAACCAGTTGTGCGTTTCGGATTTCCATTTTGAGAATTTTTTTAAAGTGCTCCAAACCCCATTCCTTCATTTTATGACATGAATAGTTGCCCCACAATAGGGAAGTTTTCAATTTTTTAATTTTATTTTTAAATGATAAGAGTAGTACATATGAATGATTGGTATAAAAAAAATTTCGATACGAGAAGTATAGTTTTTTTAAATAATTTTTAAGTTAATGAGATTGTGAAGTCGCTGAGTTGGTAGATTTTTCGCTCTTTGACCGCTAAGTGCCAAGGTTTAGCGAGAAACTTTGCGATCGGGGCGAGCAGAAACTGGTTCACTGTGTTTTCTTAGCGCTGTTTGAATTGTTGCTGGTAACAGGCAAAAATCGCCAAGTTATGCCTCTAAATATTTGAATATGGTTTTTGCAGCAAAAGGTTTAAAACAATCATCGCTGACAGGTAATTGGATTGCCCTTTGACAAATCTTACTTCCATAGTGAATTGATAGACTTAAACTAATTGATAAAGGAAGGAAATAAACTTAGCAAAGAAAAGATGGTATAGCTGCAGTACAATTTTTGCGGGTGAAAGGCTGAAATTAGAGCCATCAGACGTCACTGGTTTCGCTTTCGAGGCACGCTTTTTTTGCATGTGGGTTTTATAAAAACTCATGAGAAAAATCAATCATTGTGTTTTAAAATTTCCTGATGGTGAATTTTTGTGTTTTGTAAGTCTCTTAACAATATCTAATAGTCAAAGTTGGAATATTTAATAGGTCAAAACTTCTCTATTGTGCTTTTTAAAGACTATTTCTCTTCTTACTTCCTCTGTCATCAATTTCAGTTTGCTTCCAGTTGCCAGGTTAAATTCAGCCCGACGTAATATACGACGCTTCCGTTTTCCTCGGCGTAGATCTCTCGAGGTCTTATGAATGTAACCGAGATGTGCCTCAACCGGCGCAGTGGTCAAAGCACTTGCTTTGACCCGGTAATCTCACTGTCCGGGGTTTGATCCCATCGTGTGTACTTGAAATAACTTACAAATTTGGGTAATACTGATTGGGAGTGGCAAAGCATGAATCTGACAAACATTAAATGAACGAATACAGTCATCGCTCGACATAACGACCATCTCCGTCCCACAGAAAAAAAGGTCTTTATACAATTGGTCACTATAAGAGGTGGATTTTTTTTTAAACTACAGATGCTGTATGCATGTTCAGAACTTTCATTAAAATTGGAAATTTGTTACAGATTTTAACTAAGTACTAATTCTTTTTTTCAGTAAAAAAATATATTAGTTTGTTTGTATAACAAACCATGAAATAATAATATATAATAAACCATGTTTATATAACTACATAATTATATTTGTTTATTATTAAAAAATATTAAAAAGATTTGAAATTAGAAAATTTTAGAACAAAAACACTTTGAAATAAAATATAAAAAAAACTTTTTAAGTTTAAAGACTTTCTATCAGCTTGATTCGCACTAAAAAGTATGAAATAAAATATATGATTTCTTGATGACAATAGTCAAAAATTTCAGTTGATCTAACTATATCTTCGTATTTTGATTTATTCTAAAACAGCAAATGAAATTTAAATTAAAAATTTGAAAGAAGAAATAGGCGGTATACAGCTTAGTATGAATAGCTTTGAATGTACCACCTATTTCTTCTCTCAAATTTTTAATACAAAGTTCATTTGCTGCTTTAGAATTAATTAACATATAAAGATATAATTAGATCAACTGAAATTTTTGACTGTTGTCATCGAGAAATCATATTTTATTTCATACTTTTTAGTGCGAATCAAGCTGATAGAAATAGCCTTTAAACTTAAAAAGTTGTTTTTATGTTTCATTATATTATTAGCTGAACCTCATTTCAGGTGCAATCAATATAGTCCACAACTGCGTAGTCATACAAAAATAAGGGAATGTCAATTTTGTTATAATCGAGCTTAAATAGGGGTCTGGGACTGTTTACCCATAAATTTTTGGAAATTAAAGTCCTCAAAAACTGTTTTTAAATATTTTTAGTACCTTAAAGGAAGCATGACTCACATGATCAATCCTCTGAATCAACCGCTTGCAGTGGCGTACTCAGGGGGGGTGGGGGGGGGCAGGGCTGTAGCCCATCTCAAAATTTTAATAAAATATATTTTGAAATGTATATTTAAAAACTATATATTTTCCCTCCTTTGGGCAAACACATCCAGAGAAAAACTTTCGCAAATGAAAACAACGTATAAATAGATAAAATTAGGATAAAAAATGGGAAAAGAAATTTTATTGCAGAGACCAAAACTGGCAAAAATGGACCTGAAAAACTGACTGAAAACTTCCCACAACAATCCTTACCAAAATTGTGTTTTGAAATTCAATTTCAAAAATTTTCAGGAGGAGAGTCCCGAACGCAATTCTTTCTCTAACGTCATCAAAGATGGCAAACAATTGCATTTTTAGTTCAGCAATTTCTAAACAATTTTGAAAGGGTGGAACCTGACCCCAGTACGCTAACATTGTCTAAAAATTGGGTTTTTGGAGCTGTAACTTCAAATAAGTGATGGGGCTAGCCCCGGAACCCAATCCTGACGTTACCTAAAATTTTAAAAGCTTGCTAACAACATAAAAAATTGAAGAGTTTAAATTGTGCTTTCAGAGACTAAATTTCTCAAAAACTTCCCGGAGAAGAGTTCGAATTCTTATTCTTTCTCCTGTCAAAACTTCAAGGATGTCCTGCGATAATAGTTTTACAACTTTATTTTTAAAAAGTTCACGGGAGGGTCCCCGAGTTTTTCCTTTCCTAAACATCGTCAAAGTTCACCTATGACTACTTTTGAACTAGTTTCAATGAATTTCTGATGAAAAGGTCCTGATCTGCTCCTCTTTCCCACACACATATTATTATACGAAGATCAGGTAAAATGCTTTTAAAATTCTTATTCCAAAAAATTATCTGATGAGTTTCGTACTAAGCCTCCCCTGAAATGGTTTGTCTGGGTATGCCGCTGATCGCTTGCCTTAATCTGTTCCGCTCAAAGAAATTCAAACTGTTTTAAATTTCGTCTTTGCCTCAATCAAACCTTTAGATTAGATAAGCTTCAGAAAGCTCCAAAGTTTCTAGTCAGCCCAAATTGAGATTTAATTTTTGAGCATCCCAAGTTTCTTGAAGAATATAAAATTTAGTTATTTCTTGTAGAAATCGCTGTTCATGCACACTGACAACTGTGCCCATGTTTCGATGAAAGATCATCTAAGTTTTCAATCTCTTAACTTAAACACAGGTTTAATTTTTTTTTTTGTTAAAATTTTTACCATAACTTCTTAGGTATTTTACGGTTATACATCCACTGTGATCCTTTTGAGCAATATTTTTTACATTTTAGACATGCATTAACGACGCATAATATTTACTGTGCTTGTCATGTAATTTAGTTTTGCCACATTTTTTTTTGCCACATTACCTCAGAATAGCAAATGAATTTCATAAATTAAATTACATGTTTGTATGTCAAGAAAATCTAGATTTCTACAGTATCCTTTGGTTTATAGCTCAACTTGTGAAAGTTTATTTGTAGTTAATTATTGACGTAGTCTTTGCCGAATACAGTATTTTCGGGTAGATAAGCCGCAGCTTATACATGTTTAAAAGCTGAATTTTAACTCCTGCAGCTTATACGCCATGGCGGCTAAGCCGCTAAGCCATGGCGGCTAATACGATGTAAAAGAGTTTTTTTTTTTTAAGTTCATGTTGTGTTTATAATTATTGCTTAAAAACAAAACAAATTAGAGTCTGATATCCAGAACCACAACTGCAACGCCCTTGAAAACATCTATTTTGAAAAGAGTGATAGCATTTCTGCTTATTCAGATGTTATTTTATTCTCCTAGATCAGATAAGGAAGTGGAATAAATTAAGAAAAAAAAACATCAACCATAACCACGAATCCAAACGAAAAACAAATAATAATTTTAAAAAAAAACGAAAAACAAATAATAATTTTTTAAAAAAATGCTAAAAATGCTGCTCGTTGCATGCCCTGAGGATGGGAAGTAGGGTTGCAGTAGGAACCAAACGGAGTAGAACAGGGTTACTGTAAGTTGCAGTTATCAAAAAAATATTGCAACGTTTTATTTATCTATGATGTTGAAACACTTTTCAAATCAATGTTCCTATTCTTTGTCGTTGTTTTTGAATGATGTCAATACCAGAAAACAGTGTAGGTGTAGGTTCTTGCAGATTGAATTTTTGACAAAGTTTTATGCGGCTTATACGCCAATGCGGCGTATCTGATGAAAGAATTTTTTTTCTCCTGAATTTTGCGAAGTGCAGCGTATACGATGGTGCGGCTTATCTACCCGAAAATACGGTAGATTTTTTACAAATCACCTTTTACATACACTTGTTCTGGAGCCGCCCTTGATCACAGATGCAATGTAACAGGTGCAACAAATCCTGCATCGAATTTTCTTAGGGTGATATTTCTTTGCTCTTTCACTAAAAAATTTCAAAATTAAAGTCTCAAAAACGCAATTTTTTTCTGCTTTCTGCGACAAATTTTCTAGAACCAATTTCTTTCTGCAATACTAGAATATTCTTCAGTAATAAATATATATTCCCGTCTTAAAGCAACACAAACTGATTATATTTATAAAAATGTTAACATCAATACTATAGCTAGTTAGAGCAAAAATTATTTCTATTCATTTTCCCCTGTCCAACTAAAAATGTTCACTGATTTCTCATCCTCTTATGCAGGGTTAGAAATTAGTAAAAGAGCCTACTGGTCCCTCGGACCAGCCAAGATGAACATTACTGGTCCATTTTAAATTTAACACTAAACACGGTTGTACTTAAAATCATTTACTTTAAAATTACTTTTATTTCAAATAAAACTTTCATTTGTAACTTATTGATGAAATAGTAAAAATAACACTAAATTTCAAAACATATATATTTAAATGTAAAATCCTGTAACTGCAAATAAAATTCAAAATAGTAAAACATTACTATTAAACAATAATGTCAACAAATTAAGCAGAGTAAAACATTTTTCTACTGATAAGGATTTGCTTGATCTTTCAAAATGCACATTTCTGTATGCATACAATTATTTATAAGAATTAATATAGGGATTAAAGCTCTCAATCCCTGCAGTATCTAAATAGTTTCTCATTAGGTCATTTAATGCTGAGGTACTTAGCTTCTTTCCCCAGTCATTTTTAACTTCTCCTAAAACTTTGAAGACTCTCTCAGCTTCAACTGATGTGCTTGGTATCAAGTGGATACTGCGATTGACCATTTTCGGCGGCTGGTGTTCTCGTGGACCAGTGGTTTTTTTTTTTCTGGTGGTCCGAGGCGACTTTTACTGGTCTGGGACCAGTGGACCGGCAGTAATTTCGAACCCTGCTCTTATAGGTATTAGTCCAAGAGCCAGTAGCCGGCAGACTTACGGTATTTTAGCAAGCTTAATTTTTTCATCAGACAATGTCCTATACCTGCCGTTCACGGAATGGACACTGGTTAAGCTGAAAGCGGGTTCCTATAGCCCTTTAAGACCTGAAATATTTTCTTGCTAAAATTGCTAAGTGTGTAAGCAACGGTTTTTTCGTCTCCTAAAGTCTAGAAAGATACTAGTGTCGCCATCTGTTGAGAAAATGGATAATACATCTCATTGGCTAACCAGCACGATCGTTCGATTCCGGCCTTTATTACATATTACGACCTAGGAAGCTAAAATATAAATCGATATTAGACCCGCACGATCGTGTAATCTCGGTCTTAAAGGGATAAAGGCGGCGTGGGGCGAAAGGTGCCAAAAAAAAGATGAAAATTTACGTCATTTTAGCAAAGCTGATTTTTTGATATGTTGAAGGAGTTGATGGGTGCTAGTTAAAACTCGCAATGGCAGACGTCCAGGAAGGTTCCAAAGTGGTGGCAGACGTCCAGCAAGGACTGAAAAAAAGTTGAAAATTTATATCATTTTAGCAAACCTGATTTTTTGATATGTTAAAGTGTAGTACTATTGTATTAGTATTAGTACTATTGAAAAATCACAATAGCAGATGTCCAGCAGGGTTCCAAACTGGTGGCAGACGACCGTGAAAAAAACATAAAAAAAAATGGGTGACTGCTATAGCTCAGGAAGTAACTGGCAGAATCAAACGAAAATTGGTCTATAGGTAGACCCTATAGTGTACATGTGCTGATTTAATTTTTGGATCAATATCTTAAACGGTGGTTGAGCAATCCAACGTGTATTCTCATTACTTGTGACTGCTATATCTCAAAAAGTAATAAGCAGAATCAAACAAAAATTGATCCTCAGGTAGGCCTTAGAGGGTGCAAGAAATGAATAAATTTTGGTGCTAAAATCTCTAAGGGTGGTGGTGCAATCGAACGTTCTGTTTTTTTCATTGCAACTGCTATATCTCAAGAAATATTCTTCAGTGCTAAGAACAAAAGTCGCATCTGCACTTTTTAATAAAATTGAGCAATTGTCACCAGGTGATTCTTTGTAACTTATTTGATCTGAGAGCAATGTTTCATGGTCATTGGAAAATGGAAAATATTTTTTAAATTAAATATGTGAGAAGCAAAACTTTAAACTGCAATATCTCAGTTTGATATCATCTGCAGGTACCATATTTGCACTTAGCATGATAGTATTGTTGCTTTTAAAATTAAATTTGCAATAGAATGGAACCTACATGGAAACAAGCGCCGATTCGATTTTGGCGCCAAATCCTTTAAGGGGGCAGATTTTTTATTTATTTTCCTCTGAATTAAATCAAGAATATGAAAGATAAATCCCATTAAAATCATGCGTTTGTGCGATTTAATTATTTGCAAAACATCTGAAAACTTTCAATGATTTTACATTTTTAAGCTACAGAACTCTGGCAGAGAAGCATCGTAGCAAGCTGTACGAAATATTTACTGACGAAATGCTATTTTCTTTTCATTTATGTATTATGCATTTTCGATAATTAAATCTTGTCATTTGATCTAAAATGTGCATTTATTGCGTTACTAAAAGATGAAAATATATCCAGTTATTTTCAGAATAAAAAAAATGTCAGGATATTTTACACTTGCAAAAAAGTCATTAGCTTAAGTATAGTTTCATTATATTACCGCAGGAAAATTTTGATGCATGATAATCATCATTTACAATATTAAAAAGGATCTTTTTTTAGACTTACGCGAAAGCAGAAGGAATTTCTTCATTATCAACTCCCTAATCCAGTGCCCAATCTTTACAACCCCTATTAGCTGAGAATCAACGTCTATTGACAACTCAGTTTATGCTTACAATTTATATGATGAAAATCCTAGTACATGCGAAAAAGATGACTTTGTAGAAGGATATTAACATTGCCAAAAAGGATGTATCGCTGGAAAAATAATCCTGTAACATACCTGAAGCAGCCATACCACTATTAGATAATTTAATACGTGAATATATCATTCATCCATTTGTAAATATTGGTAGTCTTCCTCTTTATATTGAGGAAAAAAAAGAAAGAAAACTAGTATGTAATGACCACCACGAAATTTTATTCGATATCATTGTTATCAATACTTGGATCAAATGTATACCACTCATGCAATCACTACTGCAAAATTCTGACATTTCTGAAACGGAACGATGTCGATGATTGGAGATAAGTATTATTAATTCATCGGTGTGAACATTTTGAAACCAATGCCTGTGTTAAGACTATGATTTATTTACATACATAAATAAAATAGCAGGTAAATATTTATTCGCATAGGATTACCATAAAATACAGGGTAACGTAACAAAATACTATCTACAGGGGTGCAAGTGACCAAATGTGGTTTGGGAGCATCTTCGGGAGCAGGGAAAACACCATTTGGGAGTGGGGACAGAAAGATATCCTCTGTTATATACAACAACCAATATTTTAAAACAAACCACCTTAGCAGTGAAGCGAAACTAAGACACCAAATCTAACACATTACTATGGAGACTCAAATCTTTGAGCCTGAATATCTCAATTCGACAAATTTTGACATTGGCTGTTTTTTCATTAAGGTACAGAAATACATTTGTATTTTAACTAAGCACTAATTATATATTATTAAATTTTAGTTATAGTTTAAAAATACTAGATGTGGTTTCAATAGGTGAACAGCAAAATGTTTCACTGTACTTAACTCAAATTTTAGAGCCAAGGATATAGAAATTGGAACATTCGTTTAAAGTCAAATAGAAACGATAAACTCATCCACTTTTTTTACAATTACATTTATACTACCAATCCTTTATCATTTTTTAGAAAAGAATTCTATCCATGAATAACTTAGGAGCGCATTCGTGGTGATCAAATATGAAATGCAAACGTTTGGTTTAAAGCTTCCACAACAATATGAAAAATTTAGACATTTTTTGGTTTTTTAGTTGCATAATTATCAATAACATTTGGATTTTCTTTTGTTAACAATGCGCTTTAACTTAAAATTGAGGAACTACCTTTGTGCTTGAAAAGTAAACTAAAGTTTTTTTATGTTTCATCGTGCAAAATTAGATTTTGTGGGCTAAAAATTTGAAAAACCTTAATTTAAAAGTTTAACTTGGTTTCTTTTTGTTCTACTCTTCTTTCTCGTTCTCTGCATCTTCTAACATCCATTTTGCAACTCGATTTCAGACAATACATTCTTCTTAACAGCTGACTTTAGTCGTTGGTTTGCTAAATTTAATAAAGAATCTGATGATCCTTGATTGGATTAAGCTTCTTGTGTAACTATCGTATATTGCTTCACATTTAATTTGTTTGTCTCTCTGCTTTTAATGCCTTAAATCTGTGCTGGTTATAAAACTTAAAGAAGTTAGAACTTCTAAACAGTAGAATGAAATAATTATGTGCAGCCATAAAGTATCTCTAAATTTTGTACAACACATCAAAATTTTATCTTTCCTTTAATGACCTAAATGGAGCACTGCTGCCAGTAGCATGAAAATTCTATTTTAAGCTATTAAAATTATAATTTTACAAATTCAACTTTTCAAAATACTGCCTTTCAGTACAAAGCCATAATTAAACATAATGTGCTTAATTGTTTTAATTGTTTTCCAAAAAATGAAGCAATGGATAACCTAATGCTTATGGGCGATTCTCTGTAAACTGGTAATTGACTGTCCAGACTGAGTATTTTAAACATAATAAAGTGCAATAAAGTAATTATCGCTCTTAATACAAGTAAAGCATTAGTACTTTGTGGCCCAATTGTATTTGGAGTGATAACAATTTAATTTTTTTTTCTAGAAATTATCTAAGCGCCAAAAACACAGTCCCCTGGCTGTCCCAATCCCATAGTCTAACTGTTAAAAATAGTATTTCAAAAAACCTATTAACACTACATAAATTTGGCAATTAATATCTAAAAATAGAATAATGAAGCTATATTTTTCTTATAAAATAAGGTATAATTACGTATTTCTAAAACTTAAAATTGTCATGTAAATTCTGTCCGGAGTTTTTTCAAACAGTCCCCTGCAACAAATTCAAAGCTGTAATACGAAAAATCTATAACTTTTGCAAATTATTTTTAGCATGAAGTTTAAAGTAATCAGTGTGAATTTGCCGAAATCGCCGGGAACGGTGTTGAAACGCTACTTTGCTTGGTTTGAGAGCCACATTTGTGCTGAAAGTATGCATCAGGGTCGTTGCGAAAACAGTCCTCTGGGAAGTGATTTTATTAATGTCAATTAATTTAATTATAAAACATATTAGTTATTATGTCCACGATTTGTGCCTCAATTTATAGGTAGTCTCGTAACTAATTATGTTCCAATAGTTTTGCAGATATTACGCAACAAAGAGCAAAAACACAGTCACCTGGCACAGTCCCCTGCCTAGTTATACTAGGCGGGAGACTTACCCCCTATCATGATTTATCAGAAAAACACAAACTTCAATTGGCCCTCTTTCAAACAAAAGTAAAAGATTCATTTTCTGAGCAATAGTATTGTAATTATACGAACATTTCAAAAAACCGTGCCCGGACAGATTTCGTGTGAAAAATGACGAGTTTACAGAGAATCGCCCTTATAAAAATCGATCTTGCAAAAATTGATCGTTATATAAATAGAAAAAAAATATTTATCAAAATATAAGCTAAAATAAGCTAATGGAAGGTATCTATTATCAAAATAACGGTTAAATGTCAAAAATATTAAAATGCTTGCAAGATGCATTTAGATTGAAATCTTCAACATAGGAAGCTTCACCCGTGACGTAAGTGCTAGATGTTGACATGCTTCTAAAAATAAATTACTTTTTTCTCAAAATAAAACATCAAATAAGTTAAGCTGAGGTAGCTTTTGTCAAAATAATTTTAGATTGTGAAAAATATCAAAATTTTTGCAAGATGCAAAAGGATTGAAATTTCAGATAAGGAGAAATTTTTCGCGACGCACGTGTTCAGAATATCGTCATAGCAACCGTCAGAACGTTCGGTTAACAAAAGCAGAATTTAAGCCACTTTTTCGCCATATTCGCAAGAAAAACTGCTGTTTTGGCGCAGTTAGGCGCAATTTCGATCAAAAATTGCGTTTGGAAGCAGGATGGCGCAAGATTCTTTATTTGGCGCAGCATGGCGCAGCACTTGCACCACTGTATCTTACATATTTGACGACAGTCGAATTTTCCAGATCTAGAAATACCCCAGCAAAAACAGTCAAAGCGCGAAATTGAATATCATTCTAAAAGCCTTGAGTAAATCAATTAAAAAAACTGCATTTATCAACAAATAGAAAATGGCAACGGATAAAAATTTAATAAAATCATTGGAGGTTTTCCGACATTTTGCCATCAATTAGCTCAAAAGCAACATTTTTTCAATTGGATTTATCTTTCACATGTTTATTTATTTAAGCGGAAAAAATATCAAAGATGAACACCTCTTTTAGCTTTTGATGCCAAATATAATCGGCGTACTTCACTAAAATAGCAACAATATTTCTTGATATATAGCAGTTGCGATGAAAAATAGAGAGCTTTCGATTGCACCACAACCCTTAGAGATATTAGTACCAAAATTTAATCGGTTCTTGCACCTTCTAAGGCCTACCTGAGGATCAATTTTTGTTTGATTCCGCTCATTACTTTTTGAGATATAGCAGTCACAAGTAATGAGAATACATGTTGGATTGCTCAACCCCCGTTTAAGATATTGATCCAAAAATTAAATCAGCACATGTACACTATAGGTCTACCTATAGACCAATTTTTGTTTGATTCCGCCAGTTACTTCCTGAGATATAGCAGTCACCCATTTTTTTATGTTTTTTTCACGGTCGTCTGCCACCAGTTTGGAACCCGGCTGGACGTCTGCCATTGTGATTTTTCAATAGTACTAATCGACCACTTTAACATATCAAAAAATCAGCTTTGCTAAAATGACGTAAATTTTCAACTTTTTTTCGGTCCTTGCTGGACGTCTGCCACCACTTTGGAACCCTCCTGGACGTCTGCCATTGTGATTTTTCAATAGTACCCATCAACTCCTTCAACATATCAAAAAATCAGCTTTGCTAAAATGACGTAAATTTTCATCTTTTTTTGGCACCTTTCGCGCCCCGCCGCCCCTATAGGAACCCGCTTTCAGCTTAACCAGTGTCCATTCCGTGAACGGCAGGTATAGAACATTGTCCGATGAAAAAATTAAGCTTGCTAAAATACCGTAAGTCTGCCGGCCACTGGCTCTTAGACTATATATTTCTACGCAGTATCTTAATACTTTGATACAGTGGCCTTTTACACTATTTCAAACATTAAGTACTATTTATACTCTTACATGAACAATAATGACATGAAATAGGTTTGAGTTTTTTTTTAACCAGTGCAAAAAAATCACTAACAAAAAGAATGTTCTTCAACAAAAAATTAGTAACTACTGCTCTCTAAATCCAAAAATAGCTTAAACTGTTTTAAGACTTCAGTTTAGAAAAATGATAAATACCCACAGCTAACACTTTTCCCCTAACACCACAAATGATAAATAGGTTTCTAAATACTTTAATTTCCATAAGCTCAGAAGGTGGAGAGAGCCTGAATCGCCTTTTTGTATGTGACCTGAAGATAGTCTAAAATTTAGTTTTCAATACTTCAGCTTTGAAAATTTTCAGAAGAGAAAACATGAATAACCAACTTCTTGCCCCTTACATGCTTTGGCAGCCAGACGGCAAATATCAGGGGAAGTTGGCGGGGAGGGGGGGAGGCCAGATTGTTCCACAAATGAGTTACTCTTAAGATTGTTCTGCAGAATGGTTTTACTACTAGCTGTTTTTCTTTATCCTTCTCCTTTTTTTTCTTCCCAACCACAAAAATCTTTCTGCAGAATGTCTACCTGATTCTGTGAAAATGTTGCGATGTCGGCAACTTTCTGCCACGGGGGTGATCTTTAATACCTTATAGGAATGGGGGGAATGTCGAACTCTCCACCAGATTTTTTTTCTGAAATCTAACAAAAAGAAACATAGTTTCCATCTTTGATGATGTAAAGAGTTCGAAGACCTTTTTAAAATTTCTTTTGATATCATCTTGTATCTGTTTATCTGTTCCTTTGTTTCTCAAGCATTTTTTCTAGAAAATCAGTGACGGATTAACTCAGTCGTACTCACTCTCCCCCCCCCCCCCCATCCTATCGGGCTCTGACGAAGGAAGCTCTAAAACTAATGACAAATCACCGAAACCTTCTTTGGTTTAAATTCTTTTGGTTTTGCTGATAATAGACGCTTTGTTTCACTAAGAGTAATATCAAGTTTTAATTTCAGAAAGTGGATGATCGGATACTGAGAACAATACTTTGGTTTTTCATAGACCGTAAACAGACGAGGAATCTTTTATAGGTGAGAATAATTACTCTTCTCTACCTCTAGACTTCAAGAAATACAGCAAATATTATGCATATGTGTATTTACTATTTCATTGTTTTTCAAACTTAGTACATGTTGAGTTTTCTGTGACTTGAATTCTTTTCAACCCCATTGAAACATTTAAAATGTCGTGCTTGCAAAAGTCCTCTAAATCCAGATACGTCATGGGGGGGAGGGGGGGCTTAAGCCCCCAATGCCCTCTGCTGGTGGCTCTTCCATTATACGACTGGTATGAATATTAAAATGCAATATCTGAACAAACCTTATCATCATCCATAGTTGCGGCTTTTTTTCTTTTTTGTAGGCAATTCCTTCAAAATCTAAAAAACATGTTAAAAGAAACAAGTGTTATTTTAAAACAATAATGTTTCAAATACACTAGCACACTTCGGACTATTTTCTCATTCTCACACAATACACGCTGTCTTCAGTAAGTTGTACATTCCTTGTCACCAAATATCCTAAACAAATAAACAAACCCTTTACGTCAGAGGACATGACGTCACAGGCTCGCATTGAGTTTCCGGTTAAGCGCGAAACTCCATTGTAAAGACGGCGGTTACAGCCTTGCGGTAGTATAGCCAGTCATCAGAAGAGGGCGTCTTGGGAGAGTGGGGAAAAAACCCGGGAATTTTGGGGAATAAACCCGGAATTTTGGGGAACATTGGGAATTTTGAATGTAAACAAACATTGCAATCTTTCATAGTTGTTATGCCTACTATATGAGTAAGAAATAAAACTGAATTGTTAATTGAACAGTTTATTTCAAAAATCAGTCAAGAGACAAGCTCTAAAACTCATTAATTCTTATTTCACAATTTTTCTACAAAGGTTCAACATCCGAAACTCAAATGTTCATATTTAGATATTGCTTTCAGTAAAATGTTGTAGTCGTGATTGATTAATTTAATGAGATGCCATAAATGTTTTCATGAAATTATAAAATTTGTCTTTTGACTGGTTATTGAAATAAATAATTCAATTAATATATATAAAACTTTTAAAACAGAAGTATTATAACAAAATGTTATTCTTTAAGAGAAAAAAAAAAAGATGCTGAAATAAGTTTTTATTTTGATAAAACTACTCAGACAATTCAGTCTATTGTACAAAAGTCTAAGCTTCCAGTAGTTAATTAACAAAGTTTAATTAATTTGAAAAATTTTAAAACAAAATTTCTAAAAACTTTGAAAATTTCCGAAAATTCCCAACACTCTTGGGAATTTTCAAAATTCCCTTCCCAAAAAACCCGGTTTTTTCCCGGGAATAAACTGGGTTTTTTCCACGCTTTACATCTCTAAGCTGGACGGATTGCTTGTTTCATTGAGCAGTATTATTTCACCTCTCCAGTTAGTTAAAATTAGAGTCCTATATGAATACGTAGTATTCAGAGTACGGACAACAGGGTATCACTTTTCTATTGGTGGATGCATTGTTGAGTCCGCCGCAGGCTATGTCGCTTTTTCTCTCGTAGCTTTAACATGGAGCGGCTGATAGTAGTGTAAAAAAACATTTTTTCGGATAATTAAAGGCGAGTAAAACTTTTTTAATGCTTATATTACTATTCTATAATGTCTAAGCTATACGTATGTAGCTTTACTTTAGAGATTCTACTGGTATTTCTTTAATTATAACGTAGTTAAAATAGAAACATGCTTCCCAGTGTGTTATTTACTATTCTAATACATCATTTTGGTATATTATTCTTACTATTTCTCTTTGAACCGATAGTTACGATGATAAACTTATTGAAAAACATTACTTTGAGCTAAGGGAAAGTTTAAATTGTGTGAAATTAATTTATTTTCACGAACGCTCTTGTCTTTGCTTTGGCGCGGTCTGTTCATGCTTGGCGACGAGTGGAAATTGGGAAGTAAGCGAGCATAAACATATTGTGATGTATGTTCTAAACGTTGTTGCGGTTTTTTTTTTTTTTTTTTTTTTTTCTTATTCTAATGAATGTCAGCTGATTCTGAAACCCAATTCAAGTAAGAATTTCGTTACGATTATTACTTTTCCTGTTTACTTCATTGATCAAAATGAATATTTAACCAATTTTAATGTCCCTGAGCGACGAATTGTCCAAGTTGAATTTTTTCTATGCAACATACAAGTACTTGGTGCCGGATTGTTTTTTTTTCTTTTGAAAATATGTGTGGATGAAAGCACATTCTTTTGAAATTGCAGAATTATCAATGTTTGCTTCTGTGTGCTTTATCAAAAATTCCAATGGTGAAACTAGCAATGACCACATGAATTTACTGTAGCATTTGCGTTTGATAAGAAACACATCGCTTTGCTTAAAATTCAGATTTCATTTTTCTATTTCAAAAAATAAGAATTTGCATCAAAACCTGTGACAATTTATGTTTCAGTGTGAGAATTAGTATTTTTCTTGTTTATTTCATAGGCAGAATGTATTTATTCATCAATTTGAATGTTCCTAGAAACTATAAAACTCCAAAAGTCTCTTTCTTTAATTTATGAAAATCACTTTCTCTGGAAGTGATCACATTATTGAGTGGATACTATTGCATTAATTACTCTTTCAAATTTTTTCCTACTCATATTTTAATTTTATTTTTTATTCAACTTTGAAACATTTAAGATAGATTGAAATCTAGATTAAAAAAAATAAATAACAGTTTTTTTTTTTTTTTTTTTTAGCTTTTGATATCAAGAACGAAATATTGTTGTACTCAAAAATCTTCCTGATGGTAAACTTAATAATAAAACAAAAACGCGCGATGAATTTATTTACTACTTAGTATTCAGTCACCTACTATTTTTATTTCTTCCTTTTCTGTGGATCAATTAAATGCAAATACAGTTTTCGCTGTTTTAAAACCTTAAGAGTATCATTACATTGGAACACTAATCGTTTTTCAGAGGTTTGAGTTCGAGGAAATACTTTTTAAATACTCCTAACCTTTTGCTTTTATTAAAGTTAAAATCAAATTCGAACAAATTACCAACATCACGCATTATCGCATTCGTGTAAAGCTTAAGACCTCTTCTGCTCTTGTTCGCGCTCACCGTCACACCACACCGTTTGTGACAATTTTTTAGAAATGAAACCCTTGGGCGAGTACGAAGCCAAACTTGCAGCTTCACGGCAACCCCGTTTCTGCCTGTAACCGGTTGTCCTATTCGAACTCTAGTTAAGGCCTTGTCACACGATCCAACTTTTCCCCCGATTTCCTCCAATTCCGGGCGAGACCAATTTGCCTCAACTACTTGGGCCAATACTGACGTCATCATTTCTATTGTTCGACCGTCTGTCCAATTTAGTCCAAGATTTTGCTTGCGGAGCTATAAAATTGAGCCGAATTGCTTTTCTAACCAATAGGAAAGCTCAGCAGAACTTCGTCACAGATCGGCGCCATTAGGAGTGGCCAGCTTTAGGGATAATTTTTTTTTTCTAGCAAACGATATTGCACGGCAACCCTGCTCAGCAGCAATGACGTAGTAGGAAAACAAGTTTGGAGTTGGTCAAAATTAGAGTCCTATATGAATACGTAGTAATCAGAGTACGGACAACAGGGTATCACTTTTCTATTGGTGGATGCATCATTGAGTCCGCCGCAGGCTATGTCGCATTTTCTCTCGTAGCTTTAACATGGAGCGGCCGATAGTAGTGTAAAAAAACATTTTTTCGGATAATTAAAGGCGAGTAAAACTTTTTTAATGCTTATATTACTATTCTATAATGTCTAAGCTATACGTATGTAGCTTTACTTTAGAGATTCTACTGGTATTTCTTTAATTATAACGTAGTTAAAATAGAAACATGCTTCCCGGTGTGTTATTTACCATTCTAATACATCATTTTGGTATATTATTCTTACTATTTCTCTTTGAACCGATAGTTACGATGATAAACTTATTGAAAAACATTACTTTGAGCTAAGGGAAAGTTTAAATTGTGTGAAATTAATTTATTTTCCCGAACGCTCTTGTCTTTGCTTTGGCGCGGTCTGTTCATGCTTGGCGACGAGTGGAAATTGGGAAGTAAGCGAGTATAAACATATTGTGATGTGTGTTTTTAACGTTGATGCGGTTTTTTTTTTTTTCTTGTTCTAATGAATGCCAGCTGATTCTGAAACCCAATTCAAGTAAGAATTTCGTTACGATTATTACTTTTCCTGTTTACTTCATTGATCAAAATGAATATTTAACCAATTTTAATGTCCCTGAGCGACGAATTGTCCAAGTTGAATTTTTTCTATGCAACATACAAGTACTTGGTGGCGGATTGTTTTTTTTTTTCTTTTGAAAATATGTGTGGATGAAAGCACATTCTTTTGAAATTGCAGAATTATCAATGTTTGCTTCTGTGTGCTTTATCAAAAATTCTAATGGTGAAACTAGCAATGACCACATGAATTTACTGTAGCATTTGCGTTTGATAAGAAACACATCGCTTTGCTTAAAATTCAGATTTCATTTTTCTATTTCAAAAAATAGGAATTTGCATCAACACCTGTGACAATTTATGTTTCAGTGTGAGAATTAGTATTTTTCTTGTTTATTTCATAGGCAGAAATGTATTTATTCATCAATTTGAATGTTCCTAGAAACTATAAAACTCCAAAAGTCTCTTCATACAATGAATTTTAAGAAAAATGATGTCATGTTAAGGATTTAGCAAAATTGGTGAACAGCGAAAAATATTTATATGAATTTTTAATGCTTGCTACTTTGTTTTGAAGACACTTCATAGTTTGTGAAATGTTTATTACTTTATATTTGTAAAATCATTGAAAACTTGAGTTTTTATGAGAGAATCTATTTTTTATTTAAAATAACTATGAGCTTAGGTAAAACGCATTTTATCCCATAGCAGTGATTTCCAAAGTCTAGCCTGCCATGTTGCGAGCAAAATACAATTGGTTCATTTAACTATTTTTTCTAATATGTTTATGCATTTGTTTGTTTGCTTTTTCTGTATAATTATTTATTCATGTTCTGTATATTTTTAGAGCTTTAGTATTCATTACACAACATTATTATTGTGAGCTATGAAAATAAAAATTTATTCAAAACTCAATTAGGAATCAAAATGCTATCACCTTACTTCTACAATCTTCTATTTATATATGAATCCGAAAGGCCAATTTCGCATTCGATTTTAGAAATAAATGTCATACATAACATACCACAATATAATATGCCATATAAAATATTATTTTAAGCTTAGAGATGCGTGTTAAAATCAAAGTTCTTGGAAGTTTTACTGACGTTTTTAATTAAAATATTGTTACTCGTCCTTCAATTAATTATTTTTTACGTTTTAGCAGTGTAGCACCATGGACCCCCTGACATAGACTCAAGGACCCCTGGGGTCAGCGGACTCATATTATGGGAAACTCTGCCCCAGGGTATTGAAATAAATATTTGAAAGAGTAAAGGTATGTACAAACTTGCATTGTTGTAAGCTGCCGCATTTATATACTTAATACTGTGCTGCTTTTTTTTTTTTTGTAAACATTCTGGTTTGCAGAAGTAGGAGTTGAATATTTTTAATTTCCTGCAAAGAATTTCTTGCTCTTTTATTGATTGTTGAACTTTTAAAGTGTGCGCAGCCCGATGATTCCATTATTTATTACATTATAGGATGAAATGTAGTTTTTCAGATAAATGATCTCTCAATAAATACAGAAAAATACTGATAATTTATTTTTAGAGTGGCATTAAGATGATTGAAATAAAATTTTGTTGCCCTTAAAAATTTCATCCTGGGCAGATCCTAATTACTCCACAGGCGGCTAGTGCATCAAAAAAGTGGGGGTGGGGGGGGGTAAAAATGAGGAAAGGGGCCAGCATCTTTATTACTGCCTTTTTCTATAGCAACTATTCGACTACATTATTGATTTTTAATTTTTTCTGAATAAATGATCTCTAAAATATGACAAATACAGACACAAAAGTCAAGATGGATGACCACCGTCGACTCCATTTGTACGAAATGACATGAAAAAAATACTATTTTTGGAATAATCAGCTTTAATTTTTGTGGAATAAATCAATCGACTGAGCAAAAAATTCTTTTTTCAACTGATTATTACTTAATAACTCTAAGAAGTGAGGGGGCAAGGTCTCTTTACTTTTGGAAGTGAGGAGGCAGTGGCCCCCCCTGTGTGAGTGCGAGCCGCCTATGGATTACTCAATAAGCCAATTAGGCCATGGCCTATGGCCACAACAATTTAGGGGCCTCCAAATATCTAAAATTGTGCTATTCATTGGCTAAAAATTTTTTATTCCACACGTAAGAATTGTAAAGCTTGAGTATAGGGGCCCAAAGAAGAATTTGGCCTCAGGCCCCGTGATGTCTTAATCCAACCCTGACCCTAAAATATTTCCTGTGCCCTGTTTTCCTTTAAGAAAAAACGAGGCACATTAAATATTTTTATGTGCCTTTAATGCTTGCTGGTAGTTTTAATGGAATTTAGAGGAAAGAAACCATTTAGTATGATTTTCCATCAAATATTGTTTAGTTTATGTACGTAAAATCATTATGAAAATGAATTTTATTGTTAAATTATTTATGCATAGGCTATTGGCATGGAAATCCCATCTCGGTGAACAACAGATCATCTATTGCCATGGTTTGCTGGATGTACATCAAGGACTAATCGTGACAACACAGATTGCATAGTGTAACTTGATTCGTGTAACTTAAGCTACAGATTCGGTACTGGGCCCACATGCCCCATACTTTTATCTGAATCAAAAGTATAAGCTTGTCTCAAAAAATTATAGCCGCACTATCCTGTCTTGGTACTCTGTATTTTGTTTAAATAGCTCATGAAGAAATTAGTTTCAGTGTTTTTTGATTGCATGAAAATGTAGGAAATTCTGAAAATTAAATAAAGTTTAGGCATACTTAAAGCAAAAAATGACGATTGTCATCCTAAAGCCCATACTTCCGTTGCATTGAAAAGAGGGTTTCTTGGAACTCGAAACAAGTATCTGAAGTTATTTGTAAATTTTGTGCAATAAAGTGTTGATCAATCTTACTTTAATAAACATTTTTAATGTTGTAACATTTGTGCCAGTGAACTGAATACTCTACGTATTGCACAAATAAATTTTCTTCATACTAAATTGTTTTAGAAATATCTGTTAATATAAGTTATAAACATTTTTTCCAACAAAAATTGAATTTATCTAAAAGTCCTGTATTGGTGCTCTGAATGGTTTTGACTTTGTCTACTAAACTTTTATCCAGTATTGTTTTGATGTGTAAACATTGTTGAAAATTTTTGTATGATGTATAATGCAGAGAAATAAATATAAAATAATAGATACAGTTCTTTGTCATTCCTATGTGTTCAAAATTTGTAATACCTTAAATTACACCCCCCCCCCAACACTTTATTAATTGCTGAATATTTTTACATGCATCTGATTGAAAATGAAAATTACCACTTCTTAAAATAATTTCAGTTCTCAACTTTATACAAATTGATTTTTGAACCATAAGTGCCCGCTGAGCGACTGAAATGCCTAGGGGAGGGGGAGAAAGGTTACCTTGTTTAAACCTTCTATATGCTTCTGAAACAGTAGTTTCCACTTAATGTGATCACGGTTTATTTTTTTCATACTCACTTGGTCCAGAGTTTATTCATTTGTACGAATGTCAAAATTATCACATTGCTTAATGTTATCAGGTTTCTAAAATAGAAATGTTTTTTTTTTTTTTTTTAATGACCAGACAACACTTTCGTCTGTTAGATTTTTTTTTACAAAAAATCTGTATTATATCTTACATTTTGAGAGTTTTTGAGTCTGGGAAAACTGATCAAAGTATCACTGCAACTTCTACGTTAATCAAAAACTTACTAGATATTTACACAAAAACAAACTGATATTGGAGCCTTGTAGTTGATTCACATGAATTAAATTTACAAAATTGTAACAGGATAATATTATGACAGTATTACACACATGAAAATGAGATAAGCGTTTATTCGTTCTATTTTTAAACTCAAAATGTGTTTTTTAATTTTTTTTAAAACTTAATTTAGAAATTTTTTCTGAATAGTCAGTCGTTAATTTATGAAAATCACTTTCTCTGGAAGTGATCACATTATTGAGTGGATACTATTGCATTAATTACTCTTTCAAATTTCTTCCTACTCATATTTTAATTTTATTTTTTGTTCAACTGTGAAACATTTAAGATAGATTGAAATCTAGATTTAAAAAAATAAATAAGTTTTTTTTTTTTTTTAGCTTTTGATATCAAGAACGAAATATTGTTGTACTCAAAAATCTTCCTGATGGTAAACTTAATAATAAAACAAAAACGCGCGATGGATTTTTTTACTAGTTAGTGTTCAGTCACCTACTATTTTTATTTCTTCCTTTTCTTTGGATCAATTAAATACAAATAGTTTTCGCTGTTTTAAAACCTTAAGAGTATCATTACATTGGAACACTAATCGTTTTTCAGAGGTTTGAGTTCGAGGAAATACTTTTTAAATACTCCTAACCTTTTGCTTTTATTAAAGTTAAAATCAAATTCGAACAAATTACCAACATCACGCATTATCGCATTCGTGTAAAGCTTAAGACCTCTCCTGCTCTTGTTCACGCTCACCGTCACACCACACCGTTTGTGACAATTTTTTAGAAATGAAACCTTTGGGCGAGTACGAAGCCAAACTTGCAGCTTCACGGTAACCCCGTTTCTGCTTGTAACCGGTTGTCCTATTCGAACTCGTCTGTTGTCGCTACTCTGAATACTACGTATTCATATAGGACTCTAGTCAAAATTGAGGATTGCTCCAAGTTGGAGTAGCTTCACGTTGGATCGTGTGACAAGGCCTTTAAAATGAAAAGTTCAATTATATTTTTTTGTTCGGATTTTAAATTTTAAGTTTTTTCCTGTTTTGAATCTTTTTGGTCGGTAGAGCTCGGCGCCTTTTAGGCTCTGGCGTCCCCGTGCGCTCACGGCTTTGCACATTGGGACGGCGCGGCTCTGGGAGGAGCTAGGATCCCGCAAAAAATGTGGTCCAAAATGGCGGAAGTTGCAATGTTTAGGTCAAGGTTGCAGAAAATTTTATCAGTGGAAGCCTAATATTTTTGGAGCTTAAAGTACTTTTGGTTGTCAATACGCTCCAGTATATTTTGTGAGATTGCGCTTATTAGATTTTGTGTAGCACGCGCCTAAACTTGCGAAAAAACGCTGTGGGCAATTTTTTTCCTGGATTCAGGGCCGCGCCGGGCCAATGTGCAAAGCCGTGCGGTGCACGGGGGCGCCAGAGCCTAAAAGGCGCCAAGCTCTACCGACCGAAAAAGCTTCAAACAGGAAAAAAAAATTTAAATAAAAAATCCAAATAAAAAAATAAAATTGAACCCTTCATTAAAACGAACTCTGGCGATGAAATTATATAGCTCAAGGAGACAAGCAATCAGTCTCCCTACCCACCCATAAAGGAAAAATTATTGCCTTGTTGTGTCTAAATCTAAACAAGCTATTCAAAAGCTTAATCTTTTACACTGGAAACATGGGAATACAGGAATACACATCAACACTTTTCTTCCGAATGAGGCGCCGTGTAAGCTATTTCAGCATGCAGAAGAGTCCAAGCATATCTTCTGCTCTTCAATAGGTTTCTTTATTCCATTGAATCAATATTACGTAATATTTTGTCTAGTGTAATGTATTTTAGTATTTTAACAATTGTGCGTGGTGATTCGACTGCTTTATGTTATCGTACATAAAAAAATACGGTAAGCATATTTGCATCTTATTTACTTGTGCGTAATATTTACATATTATAGACTACAGTTTAGGTAAACGTTTCAGTTTCAAAAAATAACAATTTGACCATAATCACATGATTATCTCGTTTTTGCTCCAAACACTAGTTTTTTCAACTAAAAAAAAACCAATGGACAATGCATTTGTATTTCATATTAAATTTAATGCATTTTTACTAATCCGGATTTTATTGGCTTTCCGAGAAAAATTTCAGTTTCCGATTTTAAAAGGAATATCCTCCACTTTATACTTCAATTCAGAAATATAATCAGTACCCTGTTGACAAATTTTGACAGACAAAAAAGTGTGATTAATTATTTATCAAATGCAAATTCGAGAGATATTTAGAGCTACGTTAACTTTGATATTTAAAATATTTCTTTTTCCGAAACGCAATGGTGTATTCAAGGAGCTATTGAACTCGAAATAACTTTGAAATATGAAGGAAAAATGTACAATGTATTCCAAAATTAAATATTTGTCATGCACTGATTTTGGCTACACATAAAACCGGACGTTACGCTCGATAGGAATTTAAGTGAATCTGAAACTTTTTATGAGTAGTATTTGACGAGTAGTAGTTTGGTTTCCTAAGCAGTAGTTAAAATTCAGAATTACTCCTATATTTATCTAGTTAAATATTTAACGATATTTTTAATCACTTAAATTGTTAAATGGTATTAATATTTTATTTTCAATGTCAAGATTTGCACATTTCAGCTCACAAATGTTTCTGTTTATGAATTTTTATTCTATCCAGATTGGCCACACTAGAATAGTCGCATCCTTTTCAATGGTGATAGAGCTCGTATAGCTCATGTCGAAAACGTCGTTTTGTTTTTACCCCCAATTTTCTGAGTTATTTGCAGCAAGAAAGTCGTGTGTGTGTACTCTCGCACGTGCAGATTTTTTAAAACTTACAATAATAATAATTAGTATTGACTTTTAGCCAGCTTCACACTTTTAAATTTTGCGATTATTTACGGTAAAATGATGAAGTCTATTTGGGCACGGTATTAAAGGAGTGTTATTTGATCCCACAAGAATGAAATATGTATAAGAAAGATTTCTTTTTTTTAACGTTTTAATTCAAATAGTGTACATATTAATTAATTAAACTTGTTAGTTATCTATACATCAATTGAATATTCCAAGTTTTTATTATTAAAATGTTTGAAATCGAAACCAATAATAAGTCGAACTTCCGATAAGTCGAAGTTTTTTTTCGGTCCCTTCAAATTCGAGTCTTCGAGAATTGACTGTATATATATTTTTTTAATTTGGAACTTTTTCTGCACTAAAAGAATACACAGATCTAGTTTCACACACCCATTGCATATTTTCATAGTATAAAAAAATAATTAATAAATACACGTCGAAAGATCATAAAGCAAAGCGATCTTGGAGATTACGGTAAAACTGTTTGTTGGACCATTTACTCGTTGATTGCGTTATATGAACGATTTGAATTAGACACAAAAGAAATTTTAGTCATGTACTTTTTTTAAATTCAACTATTGAAAAACCTACTATTTTAGTTTGAGCTTCTAAAATTTAATATTCTTTATATTCTAACGCTTTTACGACTTAAATGTTTCGGGATATTTAAAAAAAACCTACTGCTCAAAAAATAGAACGAAAATTGAGAATAATCATTTTGAAAAGAATGAAAATAAAATGTTATGTGTGAAGGAGTTTTTCGACATTTGGAAGTATTTTTTAGGTGGGGGGGGGGGGGGCATTTTCCGTGAAACTTTTTTCTGAATTATATTTGTCTTTCAAACATCACTGCTGGTGTTAACTATCAAACGTTACTGCATAAGGCGCTCAGAAGACATTTGCACGAGGGCGCCGATCAGGCTTGGCGCGGCCCTGCCTGGATTTCAGGTTGTCATAAATTTTTAACCAAAAAACTTCAAAGGTTTATACTAGGTAATTTTATTGTACAAATACTTGTTTTTAATGTTTTACAGCTGCAGAGCTTAAATATTGTATTTGTAAAAGATATTGACACCCTAAGTGTCGATGAAAACGCTTCTTTTGAAAATCGCCTGTTTTCAACTCACTATATCTCAGGTTTGACACCTTCGACAATTTTTTCGTTGGCACCATTAGAAAGAACAGATTTTTTCCTATCGAAATGAGTTTTTTTTCGATGGTGTTCTTTCGAATAAGGATGAAAAAATTAGCTTGAAATACTGTCTGTTATGAAGAATTGGCATAATTATAGGCTAAGACTGCAAAAAATTTTATCACACTGAGAGCCTAATATTTTTGGAGTTTAAAGGTACTTTTGGTTGTCAATACTCTCCAATATTTTTTGTGAGATTGAGCTTGTTAAATTTTGCGTAGCACGCATGTCAACTTACGAAAAAACGCGGTGGGCAATCTTTTTCCTAGATTCATAAATTTTTAACCAAACAAATTCAGAGGTTCATATTTCGTAGTTCTATTGTCCAAACACTTGGTTTTAATGTTTTACAGCTGCAGAGCTTAAATATTGATTTTGTAAAAAATATTGTCATCCAAAGTGTCCATCAAAATCATTTAAGTGAAAAATCGATTGTTTTCAACTCACTGTATCTCAGGTTTGTCATTTTCCATCGTTTTTTCGTTGGCACTAGAAAGAACAGATTTTTTCCTATTGAAATGAGGTTTTTTTTTATGGTGTTCTTTCGAATAAGGATAAAAAAATAAGCTTGAAATACTGGCAGTTACGAAGAATTGGCATAATTAGGCTGACTGAAGAAAATTTTATTACACTGGAAGCCTAATATTTTTGGGAATCTAAAGTACATTTGGTTGTTTATATAAATATTCTGATAGGAGCAAATCTGTTATTTATAGTGGTACTAACGAAAAGATGATGGAAGGTGACAAATCTGAAACAGTTCATTGAAATCAAGCTATTTTTTAAACAGGAATTGCCAATACTTTTCACGTATGCTACACAAAAGCTAATGAGCTTGAACTCACATAATTATTAGAATCTATTAACAACTAAATGTACTTTAAGTTGTTAAAAATTCGAATTTCTATTATAATAAAATTTTCTGCAAGCTTAGCCTAATTATGACAATTCTTCACAACTGACAATACTTTTTTCTTCCTTATTCAAAAGAATACCATCGGAAAAAAACTCTTTTCGATAGGAAAAAATCTGTTCTTTCTAATGGTGCCAACGAAAAAACGGTGGAAGGTGACAAACTTGAGATACAGTGAGTTGAAAACAGGCGATTTTTCATTAAAATGATTTGGATAGACATTTTGGACGAAAATATCTTTTACAAAATCAATATTTAAGCTCTGCAGCTAGAAAACATTAAAACCAAGTATTTGGACAATAGAACTACGAAATATGAACCTTTGAATTTGTTTGGTTAAAAATTTATGAATCCAGGGAAAAGACTGCCCACCGCGTTTTTTCGTAAGTTGACATGCTTGCTACCACCTCTGAGTCGTTGAAAGACAACTTCTGCAAATAGCGAGACGTATTGCTTTCATCCAATGCAATAAAATATGCGGAAGACATTATTGGGACCTGAAAGTAACGAACACGCCATCTAGCGAGAGAATCTAAATAGGATAAGGTCGCGATTTCTCGTAGATTTGTGTGTTAACTATTTAATCAAAGGAAAGAAATATCTTCAGTATATCTTAACAAATTGAACGAAAATGAAAAGGTCTAAAGCTGTTAGATTCTCAGAAACTGTCTTTCAAGAGTTAATATTCCTGATTTATGTAATAAAGCCGTCATAAGAAAACTTGCCTTGTGCTCGCTTGTCACTCATCCTACTCACGAGTACCTTTCGCGACAACCTGATTCCACTCACTGCGCATGCTCACTTTTGGCAATAATTAAGGCATTCTACTCGTTTAGCTTGTTATCGCTTTTATGGCGAGATTTCACGCACACATGATTTTTTTTATTTCGGTTGGTAAGTGAAGTGGAGAAATTTAAATCAATCAAAAATAGGTAAAGTTCGTAATGGATTTCCACTGAAAATACCGAGGATTCAATAACAGATCAGTTTGTATGCAAAAGTTAAAGTAATGACAGAAACACATTTTCAATCAGCTTTTCTATTTAATACATTTTGAGTATATTCTAATGCTCCTTTCTTCACACTTCTTTCCTGTTTTTTTTTTTTTTTTTTTTTGAAGAGTTTTCATTTAGAAAAAAGAGAGAGAGAATCATATGTTTATGCACAAAATCTGCTTTAGATTTTCTGTAAAACCAGAGCCTGATTAAGATATCCTGGGACCATAAGCCAAATATATTTTTTGGGGAAAGGGGGGGGGGGGTCTATGCAAACATATTTTTTAAATTTCGGTCCCATTTAATCCAGGCTCCAATGTTGTAGCACCCGCCCCCATTAGCAGAAAGTACACCCATAAAAATTCATTTCTTATTTCAAGTTTTTCAAAACTATGCAATAGGGTAATTAAACAGTAATAAAATGTTTACATTGCTAAAAAGATTTTCAACTGAAATAAAATCAACACATTGAGTTTTTCAAGAAGTGTGTGATCTCTATTTGATCTGAATTCTGATAAATATTTGTTAATTGTGTATCAATTTGAAAATTAACAGTGTTTCCTCTTGAATAAAAAATAAACACACCGATGCATGTTTAAAAATCACTTCACACACACACACACACACACAAAAAAAAAAAAAAAGGATCCATTAACACTGCATGCTTGGGGCAATTTCTTCTTTATTCAACATAACTAAAATCTTATTTGCTACATTAGTAACCAAGTTTCAACTGGTTACTGTTTTTCTTTCAATTCAATGCTAATTCCATCCTATGTACTAATATATGCAGTTTATAAATAGAAAGATGTAACTTTGTTCTTTCACCACACTTGTAAGAATTATATGAAATGCAAGATGAAGCTGTAAATAAATACAGTAGCTAATTTAAGGAGTAAAAAATTTAGGTATATATTTGGTTGAGAAAATTAAATATACAGACATGTAGCACATTAAAAAAAAATTAAAGCTGGCTTGTGTTATTCGTTGATTTTTAAACTGTCTGGTTTTCTTCTTGATTACTTGATGAAAACTCTTAAAACATCTACAGAGCTATACTTCTTCTTTTTTTTGTTCCTCTTCAGTAATCACTCTTCACACTAAAAATAAACCGAAAAGCACAAGTAGAGGAAATGGCAGTAAATGAAGCCAAGTCACTCTACTATGGGCCATTCAGTCAAAAGTTTTCAGCTTCAGCAACTGGACACCTTAAATACTTCTGAGACACTGGGGAAAATACAACAATTTGATTTAAAACAAATGCAACAATATTGGCATGTATTTTAGTGGCATAGCACACAATATGGTTTCTCATCCTGTTCAGATAAACTAATAATTATATTTTATTTTTAAAAATGTCTTTACAGGGTTAGAAATCATTAAAAAATCTTACTGGTTCTTTTTACTAGTGAACATGAAGGGCAATGTGGGGCAAAGTGAAATAGTTAAGTTTACTCACCTACTTTAAAAGGAATAAATAAGAATTTTGTTCTAAAATTACTGTAAATAAAGAAGGAATAATGTATTTTGCAATACAACTTTCGTTGAAATATTATTTTTCATCTTTGGCAGTTATTTTGTACTCTCAAAAAAATTTGGAAAATTTACACCTCAAAATATCATGGGGCAAAGTAAAAAACAAATATTTTTGTTATGAAAATTTTTCTATGCCACGATTAACAGTAATTTTCATCAAATGAGTGCGTAAATAAACAACAAAAATATTTATAAATGAAAAATAGCTGAATAAGTAAATAAATGGATTAATTAATATGTAAGAAAAAATAAATAAGTGAATAAAATAGAGAATGAATAAGAAAATGGGTTAATGAATGAGTAAATAATTATGTTAAACGAGTAAATAAATTAATTCATGAAGAAATAAGTACGTGATTCAATAAATGAATGAATAAGTAAATGGGTTAATGAATGAGTAAATAATTATTTAAAAGAGTAAATAAATTAATTTATGAAGAAATAAGTACGTGATTCAATAAATGAATGAAAAGTAAATGAAATGAGCTATTTCACTTTGCCCCGCATACACTTGACAAATTACATTGAACATTTAAAAACAAAAAATGCCTAATCTAAACCAAATAAGGACTGTACTGGACATCAGTAGATCTTAATTAATAGTTTAAATGATAATTACAAAAATTTTATCCTTTTACATTAACAAGAAATAGTTTCGAAAAAACACGAATATTATAATAAAGGTATCAAATTTTGAAAATGGCTTGTATAATTTTTCCGTTGATCTTTGGAGATACTTATTGCTCGACAGGAATCAACTTATGTCTAGAAACTTTTGTTAAAATATTGCTAGATAGGTGGAGCTGCAAACTGTAAAAATTTTTCACCATTTCACTTTGCCCCACATTCCCTACATATACTCGGCTGCAGACAACATTACCAATATACGTTAAATTAAATGCTAAATAACTAACCGCATATCTTTTATTGTGAAAACCACTGATTATTTTTTATGGTGGTCCGAGGCAAATTTTACTGGTCTGGGACCAGTGGACCAGCAGTAATTTCGAATCCTGTTTTAAAACTTACAGTTCAGTAGACTAACCGTTAATAATAGCTTATTGATTTACTTTTTTTTGTTGCTTATTACACGAAGTGTAACCATGAGTTATAACAAAAGTGTGGAGTTATGATTGTTTCACAAACTTGTAAGAAATATTTATTCAAAATTCATACAATACAAACAATCTATGGGTCTATATTAAGCTATCATAAATAGAAAACTTCAATTACTAATCAACTCCTTCAAAAATATTAAAAAGCTTTCATGTACAAATACTAAAATGCACACAAGAATTTTATTGCTTATATGACCATTCTAAAAAAAATTGTGATAAGAAATGAATGACAGGACAATAAAGTTTTAACATGCCTCCAATTAACTGATTAGGATTTCAATTACCATCATTAAAATTTTAACTATCAATGCATTAATGTCTCATTACTATTGAAAATTTACAATGCTCTTAAAACTGAACTTTCAAAAATCTCTTGAGGGTATCTTCCTAAACAGTATTTTCTTAACAGTAGCTTCATATTTTGTCTCATTTAATCCTTTTTGTAAAGTACATTTTAATGTTAAATATGAGAAAATTTTCCTAGTAAAATGCTTCTAGGCAAACTTAAAACTATTTCTAAAAAGTAAATTCTTCAAAAATCTATTTTTTATAGAGTACTTTGTGATTAACGGTTCGAGCTTCGTTTACAGTCAATAATTTTCTTAAATCAAACAAAAATTAGTAATAGTTGAACAATCCACCCGTGTGAAAAACATTCCCATAACTAATAACATATTAAAAAGGAATAAATAACTTAATGTTGAATTAATGTTGCTGTCGCACTCTGAACTAAGAGAATTACAATGGTTGTACATATCTTTATAGCGAAATATTGAAACATTGGAGCAAAATTACTCGAAATCATACCACATTTGAGTACGCAAACCCCATTTGCTAATAGTTAATAATTCATTCCAAATTTCCGAACATTAAAAAATTGAATAACTTAAATTTGCATCGTGATTGTACCTAGAAGAGAAAAAAAGCAAAGAAGAGATATCTTCTTTGCTAAACTTTTAAACAAGGAAATTGAGATCTCATAACATTAGCACGGAACAGTTTTGAAAAAAATCGCTACAATTCCTGTTTAATATAAGCTAAAATTCAATATCGCAATTTACTACATTGATCATTACGAGCACTGTTACTGTAACATATGCATATTTTAAAGAACATTAAACGAATATTAAATATAAAAATATTTACCGCTTTAAATACTAACCACTGTTCCATCACAGCCAAATCCTTCTCCTCACTTCCGCGCGCCAAAACAATCAATGAAAAGCAAGAGAAAATTTACGCCAAATACAGGGTTGTAAACCGAGTTGTCGTGAAATGCTCCGAGCTCCGATCCTACTCACGAACGATCCTCCTACTCTCATCCATGCTTAGACGAAACCAATTTTCTGAGCAATAATTTAAAGTTTAAATGCGTCTTTACAATCGTCTTTAATCTGCGTTTATTTAATTTATCTATAATTCAACAACGAGAGAGATTTAAACTAGAAAAGATTTAAAAGGACTTAAGCATTTTGAAAACGCAACATTAGTGCTAGCTTATCTCACGCGATGTTAAAAAATACGGATGATTTAGTAAAAAAACATTTTAAATAATGATCAATGTATCGAAAATGAAATAACAGTAACAAATATAAGCGAAACGATCCTACACTGAGAAAAGTGGGCCAAAATAATAGTAAAATCAACAAATTAAAAACCAAATCGTCTGCTTAGAAAAGCATAGGCGATGTCTTGTTTATCCTATTTGTAGCGCTCTCTATAGTTACTTTCCGTTCCCAATTGTACTAAAAAAAAACAATATCACCTGAACACTAAACACCAGTCTTTACTAGAGTTCTATATGAATACGTAGTATTCAGAGTAGCGACAACAGCCGAGTTCGAATAGGACAACCGGTTACAAGCAGAAACGGGGTTGCCGTGAAGCTGCAAGTTTGGCTTCGTACTCGCCCAAGGGTTTCATTTCTAAAAAATTGTCACAAACGGTGTGGTGTGACGGTGAGCGCGAACAAGAGCAGGAGAGGTCTTAAGCTTTACACGAATGCGATAATGCGTGATGTTGGTAATTTGTTCGAATTTGATTTTAACTTTAATAAAAGCAAAAGGTTAGGAGTATTTAAAAAGTATTTCCTCGAACTCAAACCTCTGAAAAACGATTAGTGTTCCAATGTAATGATACTCTTAAGGTTTTAAAACAGCGAAAACTGTATTTGCATTTAATTGATCCACAGAAAAGGAAGAAATAAAAATAGTAGGTGACTGAATACTAAGTAGTAAATAAATTCATCGCGCGTTTTTGTTTTATTATTAAGTTTACCATCAGGAAGATTTTTGAGTACAACAATATTTCGTTCTTGATATCAAAAGCTAAAAAAAAAAAAAAAAAACTGTTATTTATTTTTTTTAATCTAGATTTCAATCTATCTTAAATGTTTCACAGTTGAATAAAAAATAAAATTAAAATATGAGTAGGAAAAAATTTGAAAGAGTAATTAATGCAATAGTATCCACTCAATAATGTGATCACTTCCAGAGAAAGTGATTTTCATAAATTAACGACTGACTATTCAGAAAAAATTTCTAAATTAAGTTTTAAAAAAAATTAAAAAACACATTTTGAGTTTAAAAATAGAACGAATAAACTCTTATCTTATTTTCATGTGTGTAATACTGTCATAATATTATCTTGTTACAATTTTGTAAATTTAATTCATGTGAATCAACTACAAGGCTCCAATATCAGTTTGTTTTTGTGTAAATATCTAGTAAGTTTTTGATTAACGTAGAAGTTGCACTGATACTTTTATCAGTTTTCCCAGACTCAAAAACTCTCAAAATGTAAGATATAATACAGATTTTTTGTAAAAAAAATCTAACAGACGAAAGTGTTGTCAGGTCATTAAAAAAAAAAAAAAAAAAAAAAAAAAAAAAAAAAAAAAAACATTTCTATTTTAGAAACCTGATAACATTAAGCAATGTGATAATTTTGACATTCATACAAATGAATAAACTCTGGACCAAGTGAGTATGAAAAAAATAAACCGTGATCACATTAAGAGGAAATCACGGGCGTCGTTGGCGGGGGGGACAAGGGGGACATGTCCCCCCCAATATTTTCAAATCACCAGAAGACCCCCAATATTATAAAATAATAATTTTGAAAAAAAAAAAAAAAATCGGGACTTTTCTAAATCAAAATTAAATTCTCCAATCTCAACTGAAATAACAAAAACTTCCGTATCTACTTGAAAGACCGTCTCAGTTATTTTCCCATGAAGCTGTCTCGGTCTTTTGGTGCTTTTAGCATCGTTATTGGAGCCATCATTTTCCTCCTACAAAACCCATCACTGCGTAGTAAGATCCAATTCCTCCACTTAACAATGGAGACTTTCCCTTTTCCTACCCCACCCTCTCCCTCCTCGCTCTGACAGGGACAAGAGAAGTAATAAATAAATCTTAGAGGGGGTTTCTTGTGTTTTCCTTGGTTAGGTTACTTGATCCTTGAAGGGCCTTTAAAATCGAGGTCGAATCTGTTCTCTCTCGAAGATGTGGTCTAGTCCGTGCTGTGGGGGGGGGGGACGCAGGGGGCTGAGTCCTGTAGTAAACGTTCCCCCACTTTCCTCCCCCCCGCTAAGAATTACACCTCTGCCTTAAAGTGAATATTATCTCCATTGAGCTCGCGGGTGTCATGGCACGGGGACGGGACACTTCCCCCTTTCCTACATTTTGAAATAGTACAAAGTCCCCCCCCCCCCTCTCCCCAATATTTTCATTAAATATATTCCAATGCCAAATAACGGAATTTACGTTATAGTATTAGCAAAGTATGAACATCCTTTTTTTTTTTTTTTTGTAGAAAGGAATTACATCAGAATTAGCCCATCGAGAACCTGCCATTAAAAGCAGGAAAAGTGACAACCTGTTATCCAAGAAATAAATTTTCTTTTGTACACTTTACCCCATCTCAAATTTTTCTCAGGATCCTGTCTCTGATAACGACACCCATCCCTCTTTCCCTGCCAACTCATTTAAGGGGGAAAGATGAGTGTCCAGCTGCATAACAATGGACACTAAAAAATCTCTCTCTGACCCCCCGTAGTGTATCCCCAGAGAGGAAGGGTGTCCATCTGTTTTGCCACATGATGTGAGCAAGAAATTTTTTCGGAGAACAGCTAGAGAAGGATCTTTCTTCGTGGAAAGCGACTCCTTTCATAAAGTATAGAGCTATCCATCGGTTCAGTATAGCATGTCCTATCCAGTAAAGAGTCATATTTGGAGGAAATAAATCATGTAAGTTTTACGCATTTTATTGTTTTTGTTATAACATAAAAAAGATCTAACAAAATTTCTTGTTAACTCCGTATACTTTTCCCGATAAGAGTGAGCACACAGAGCGATTTTTAAGACATCAGTACTACAAATTGCTTATGCATTGAAGGAAATACTAATATGCCCTCAAGAGCGAATCTATGAATTTTTCAAGGGAAGGAAAATTGGTTTTTATAACTTACTTTTTATTATGTATACTGGTTCGCAAATATTAATCACAAAAGTTTCGGACTTGAATTCCGAAATATTTCCGAGGGAGAGCATCAAACCTCTTTCCCCCCAACATTTATAAATTGTTTAAAAGATTTTTTGAGTTTCAATACCGGAAAACTACCGGTGGAGAGGTCCTCAAAGGAGGGGGCGATCGCCTCCATCGCCCCTCAGTTATATCCGTCCCTGTGTGCCCCTTAATCATACTACGCTAACATAAGTAGACTCTGTAAAGTTTTTTTTATACTATTCTGATTTTTAGCTGAAATGCTTTTTCATATTTATTTACAATGAACATTACAAGATATTTGATTGGAATATTTTCGATGAGCGTATACTAATCAGTATTCAAATGCTTATTTTTGATCTAAGTAATTAAAATTTTTGAACAAGTTAAATAATACACAACAAGAGAAAATTACCTGTATTTTCGTGTTAGCTTAGTATTTTCTTATTATTGTAGTTACCAGTGGCGTACTCAGGGGGTGGGCTGATAGGGCTGCAGCCCGCTCCGAAATTTTCAAAATGAATTCTAAAAATGTAAGCTAAGTTTTTTTTCTAAATTTCCCCCTTTTTTTTTTTGAAATCTCAAATGAGAAAATCTTTTAGAACAGATAATTAACTATAGGACAAAATTAAAAGAAAGATTTTTTTTTATATTTTGACATGTCTATTTTACTGTTCGTCATGTTTATTATTATCCTATTATTCCATTTTGGTCATTTTTATTGCAAATCTATGTTTCAGAAATGCCGATTAATGTTTTTCAGTCACAGATTTTGTTAAATAAAATTTAGAAAGTTTAATTGAAACCCAATATTGGGAACAATAGTAAAATAAACTACAAAATTAACATTATTAGAGCGTTAATTAGCCAAAATATTGGAAACAAGTGTTTCAGCAACCCTTCTTTCAATGAAGAATTTTTTTTTAATCTAAATTTATCATTCTTTGTGTCCATGAGAACACTTTCTTCACAATAATTTTAATAAAAAAATGTTTTTTTTAATTATGTATTTTTGTCGACTTAACTAGGCATTGAAGAAGAAATTCGAGGCATTTACTTTTTTAGCTACATTTCATGAAGTGCTCCCCCCTCCCCCAATCTCAAAAAGTCTTGACTCAGCCCCCCCCCCCCTGAAATGATTTGTCTGCGTACGCCACTGGTAGTTACTAATTGATATACATTTTTATGAAATTTGAATTGTAAAGAAAACGTTCAATAATAGTAGTGTTGATAAACGAAATATTTTTTTCCAAATTAGAATTATATTTTCAAATAACTAAGAAATGGTTTACGTGGAAAATATTCTGTTTCATCTTCTAAGTGAGGAAATAATAAGGCTTGTTTAGTTATGAGTATTATTTTGATAACTAAATTCTTTTTTGAAAGTTTATCGCTGCATTTCCATGAAAAGCTTTAAAAAGAACTGAATTATCACTAAAAAGAGCAAGTTATTTATCTTTCATACAAATTATTTTAAATTGAAAAATTTTCAAACCTAATTTTTAGCTGAGAATTATAAATTTCAAAATGGAACTTTCAGAATAAGGTAAAAGATCGTTCTCAGTATAGGCAATATTGAAGCAAAACAAATGGAGGTGAGGCTAAGAAGTAATAATAAAAATAAATTAAATTAAAAGAAAAAAATATTAGAAAGATTTTTCACACATTGTTAGAGATCAAAATGCCAGATAAATAATTATAAAGGGAATTTTTTTCCCTGGTAAATTACACTGTATATTAAGAAGTCAGAACGTTTTAGACAGTCTTCCCCGTGAAAACTTATTTTTAATCGTTTTTAATTATTTGAAGGGCCAAGGGGGAAAAAGGTGAAAGTCAATTTTCCGTCAATTTTGAGATATTAGCACTATCTAGGGGCTATGAAAAAGCACTATCATCTGTTAGAACAACAAGGGGAAAAAAGATGAGAATCGACCGAAATGTGCATGAAAACTCTATTAACTACACAAGGAGTTACGAGAAGTCAAACTTTGTTTTTCGTTTTTCTCGAAATCGCTTTTTGGTCACTTTCATCTTTTCCCCCCCTGGCCCTTCATTTGCTTTTATCAAAAGTAAAAATTATGAAGCAATAAAAGCAGGATGAAAAACATTAATTTTTTTTCAAGCACTAAATTAAGCTTTTGCATTGTTATTGATCAAATGCATGAATTTTGAATACTGTAACGTGAGCATAAAATGTGAGGTGTGGGAGTAAAAACCATTTTTTTTTTTAATTCTTTTGCCGCTTCAACTTGAATAAACATATCTCTCATTAAAAAAGGAGGCGTCTCCGTTTCCCTCTCTGTCTTGTCAACAACATTTAAGATCGTCCTATATTTCGTTTTAAAGGGCTTAAACTTTGGTTTCCAAAGGAGAGTTCTCGAAAATTCCTACCCTAATATCATTGAAAGTCAACTAAAATCACGTTGTTCGAATATTTGTCTATCCTCTTAAAGTTACCAAAGATGACCCATCAATTTTGAAAAAGTTCCGGGGTGGGCCAAAAATATCCCCTCCCCTAACATCAACGCAGATCGTCTAAAACTGCTTTTTTTTTTTACAGTTACATTTTCAAAAAAAGTTTCGGGGGAGAACCCCCGCACTTCCCTTTTCTTAAAACAACCGGATATTATCTATAATTGTATTTTTAAGATTTCAATTTCCAAAAATATTCAGGGAAGCTCTTCCACTACTACCATTGCTAAAAATTGTTTAGAATGCATTTTAAGGCTGTAATTTAAATAATTTTCCGAAAAGAGGGAGCTCGAATATCTAATCTGCGTTATATTAGTAAAGATAGTCTAAAATTGCGTTTTAGCAACACAATTTCGAAAAAATCCCCGATCCCCCCTTTTCATAGTACGATCAGAGATAATAATGGAGTTTTTAACGTTTCGATATCGAAAAATGGACATAAGAGCGCCCTCGAACCTCTCCTCCCATAACATTACCAAATATCGTCTAAAATGCATTTTTAAGACCACAAATTCGAAAAAACTTCTGGGGGAGAATCCCCCGTACTCTCTTATTTCTGGGTAAATAATATATTTACGATTAGGAACTCTCTGATCTAGTTATGACTTCCCTCTTAGAAAAGAAGCTGAACCCATTTTTTTTTTCAGTGTTTAAGATGTGTTTAAAATTAATTAGGGGGGTCTGCAATCCCCGCCCACGACGGGTCCAAATATGACTCCTTGTGGTCCTTATTTGAAAATTGCAATGTTCACTGGTCTTTACAAAGGCTAAACATGTTTAAAAAACATGAATTTTTCCGAGCATTTCTTTTTCCAAAGTCCCCCCCAATCTTCAGCAGGCAGCGACGCCCATGGAGGAAATTACTGTTTCAGAAGCATATAGAAGGTTTAAACAAGGTAACCTTTCTCCCCCTCCCCTAGGCATTTCAGTCGCTCAGCGGGCACTTATGGTTCAAAGATCAATTTCTATAAAGTTGAGAACTGAAATTATTTTAAGAAGTGGTAATTTTCATTTTCAATCAGATGCACGTAAAAATATTCAGCAATTAATTAAGTGTTGGGGGGGGGGGGGGTGAAATTTAAGGTATTACAAATTTTGAACAGATAGGAATGACAAAGAACTGTATCTATTATTTTATATTTATTTCTCTGCATTATACATCATACAAAAATTTTCAACAATGTTTGCACATCAAAACAATACTGGATAAAAGTTTAGTAGACAAAGTCAAAACCATTCAGACACTACAGGACTTTTAGATAAATTCAATTTTTGTTGGAAAAAATGTTTATAACTTATATTAACAGATATTTCTAAAACAATTTAGTATGAAGAAAACTTATTTGTGCAATACGTAGAGTATTCAGTTCACTGGCACAAATGTTACAATATTAAAAATCTTTATTAAAGTAAGATTGATCAACACTTTATTGCACAAAATTTACAAATAACTTCAGATACTTGTTTCGAGTTTCAAGAAACCCTCTTTTCAATGCAACGGAAGTATGGGCTTTAGGATGACAAGTCGTAATTTTTTGCTTTAAGTATGCCTAAACTTTATTTAATTTTCAGAATTTCCTACATTTTCATGCAATCAAAAAAACACTGAAACCAATTTCTTCATGAGCTATTAAAATAAAATACAGAGTACCAAGACAGGATAGTGCGGCTATAATTTTTTGAGGCAAGCTTATACTTTTGATTCAGATAAAAGCATGGGGCATGGGCCCAGTACCGAATCTGTAGCTTAAGTTACACGAATCAAGTTACACTATGCAATCTGTGTCGTCACGATTAGTCCTTGATGTACATCCAGCAAACCATGGCAATAGATGTTCTGTTGTTCACCGAGATGGGATTTCCATGCCAATAGCCTATGCATAAATAATTTAACAATAAAATTCATTTTCATAATGATTTTACATACATAAACTAAACAATATTTGATGGAAAATCATACTAAATGGTTTCTCTCCTCTAAATTCCATTAAAACTACCTGCAAGCATTAAAGGCACATAAAAATATTTAATGTGCCTCGTTTTTTCTTAAAGGAAAACAGGGCACAGGAAATATTTTAGGGTCAGGGTTGGATTAAGACATCACGGGGCCTGAGGCCAAATTCTTCTTTGGGCCCCTATACTCAAGCTTTACAATTCTTACGTGTGAAATAAAAAATTTTTAGCCAATGAATCGCACAATTTTAGATATTTGGAGGCCCCTAAATTGTTGTGGCCATAGGCCATGGCCTAATTGGCTTATTGAGTAATCCATAGGCGGCTCGCACTCGCACAGGGGGGCCACTGCCCCCTCACTTCTTAGAGTTATTAAGTAATAATCAGTTGAAAAAAGAATTTTTTGCTCAGTCGATTGATTTATTCCACGAAAATTAAAGCTGATTATTCCAAAAATAGTCTTTTTTTCATGTCATTTCGTACAAATGGAGTCGACGGTGGTCATCCATCTTGACTATTGTGTCTGTATTTGTCATATTTTAGAGATCATTTATTCAGAAAAAATTAAAAATCAATAATGTAGTCGAATAGTTGCAATAGAAAAAGGCAGTAATAAAGATGCTGGCCCCCTTCCTCATTTTTACCCCCCCCCCTACCCCCACTTTTTTGATGCACTAGCCGCCTGTGGAGTAATTAGGATCTGCCCAGGATGAAATTTTTAAGGGCAACAAAATTTTATTTCAATCATCTTTATGCCACTCTAAAAATAAATTATCAGTATTTTTCTGTATTTATTGAGAGATCATTTTCTGAAAAACTACATTTCATCCTATAATGTAATAAATAATGGAATCATTGTGCTGTGCACACTTTAAAAGTTCAACAATCAATAAAAGAGCAAGAAATTCTTTGCAGGAAATTAAAAATATTCAACTCCTACTTCTGCAAACCAGAATGTTTACAAAAAAAAAAAAAAAGCACAGTATTAAGTATATAAATGCGGCAGCTTACAACAATGCAAGTTTGTACATACCTTTACTCTTTCAAATATTTATTTCAATACCCTGGGGCAGAGTTTCCCATAATATGAGTCCGCTGACCCCAGGGGTCCTTGAGTCTATGCCAGGGGGGTCCGTGGTGCTACACTGCTAAAACGTAAAAAATAATTAAATTGAAGGACGAGTAACAATATTTTAATTAAAAACGTCAGTAAAACTTCCAAGAACTTTGATTTTAACACACATCTCTAAGCTTAAAATAATATTTTATATGGCATATTATATTGTGGTATGTTATGTATGACATTTATTTCTAAAATCGAATGCGAAATTGGCCTTTCGGATTCATATATAAACAGAAGATTGTAGAAGTAAGGTGATAGCATTTTGATTCCTAATTGAGTTTTGAATAAATTTTTATTTTCATAGCTCACAATAATAATGTTGTGTAATGAATACTAGAGCTCTAAAAATATACAGAACATGAATAAATAATTATACAGAAAAAGCAAACAAACAAACGCATAAACATATTAGAAAAAATAGTTAAATGAACCAATTGTATTTTGCTCGCAACATGGCGGGCTAGACTTTGGAAATCACTGCTATGGGATAAAATGCGTTTTACCTAAGCTCATAGTTATTTTAAATAAAAAATAGATTCTCTCATAAAAACTCAAGTTTTCAATGATTTTACAAATATAAAGTAATAAACATTTCACAAACTATGAAGTGTCTTCAAAACAAAGTAGCAAGCATTAAAAATTCATATAAATATTTTTCGCTGTTCACCAATTTTGCTAAATACTTAACATGACATCATTTTTCTTAAAATTCATTGTATGAAGAGACTTTTGGAGTT
The DNA here is from genome assembly GCA_038373865.1 of Uloborus plumipes. Classification (NCBI taxonomy): domain Eukaryota; kingdom Metazoa; phylum Arthropoda; class Arachnida; order Araneae; family Uloboridae; genus Uloborus; species Uloborus plumipes. Next base: position 4,068 of record JAXGGA010000412.1, on the reverse strand, counting down.
TTATAGTTTCTAGGAACATTCAAATTGATGAATAAATACATTTCTGCCTATGAAATAAACAAGAAAAATACTAATTCTCACACTGAAACATAAATTGTCACAGGTTTTGATGCAAATTCTTATTTTTTGAAATAGAAAAATGAAATCTGAATTTTAAGCAAAGCGATGTGTTTCTTATCAAACGCAAATGCTACAGTAAATTCATGTGGTCATTGCTAGTTTCACCATTGGAATTTTTGATAAAGCACACAGAAGCAAACATTGATAATTCTGCAATTTCAAAAGAATGTGCTTTCATCCACACATATTTTCAAAAGAAAAAAAAAAACAATCCGGCACCAAGTACTTGTATGTTGCATAGAAAAAATTCAACTTGGACAATTCGTCGCTCAGGGACATTAAAATTGGTTAAATATTCATTTTGATCAATGAAGTAAACAGGAAAAGTAATAATCGTAACGAAATTCTTACTTGAATTGGGTTTCTCAGAATCAGCTGGCATTCATTAGAATAAGAAAAAAAAAAAAAAAACGCAACAACGTTTAGAACACACATTACAAAATGTTTACTTCCCAATTTCCACTCGTCGCCAAGCATGAACAGACCGCGCCAAAGCAAAGACAAGAGCGTTCGTGAAAATAAATTAATTTCACACAATTTAAACTTTCCCTTAGCTCAAAGTAATGTTTTTCAATAAGTTTATCATCGTAACTATCGGTTCAAAGAGAAATAGTAAGAATAATATACCAAAATGATGTATTAGAATGGTAAATAACACACCGGGAAGCATGTTTCTATTTTAACTACGTTATAATTAAAGAAATACCAGTAGAATCTCTAAAGTAAAGCTACATACGTATAGCTTAGACATTATAGAATAGTAATATAAGCATTAAAAAAGTTTTACTCTCCTTTAATTATCCGAAAAAAATGTTTTTTTACACTACTATCAGCCACTCCATGTTAAAGCTACGAGAGAAAAAGCGACATAGCCTGCGGCGGACTCAACAATGCATCCACCAATAGAAAAGTGATACCCTGTTGTCCGTACTCTGAATACTACGTATTCATATAGGACTCTAATTTTAACTAACTGGAGAGGTGAAATAATACTGCTCAATGAAACAAGCAATCCGTCCAGCTGCATACCCATAAAGGAAAAATTATTGGCGATTCCAGCGGTCCAAGACGCCCTCTTCTGATGACTGGCTATACTACCGCAAGGCTGTAACCGCCATTCTTCTGAATTAGAGTCCTTGCAAAACTAACGATAACGGCGGGAAAATAACCTTTTATTTTCTAATAACTACTAATACCATCTACCGAAATTAAAGTGAAGTATTAAAAATGAAAATTTTAGTAACCATGCATCGACGGAAAGATGAAAAAAAAAACCTAGGACATCTAATGTGCCTAACAAAGTCTTTTAAATGCAGTATTTTGGTATAAAATCTCAAAATGTCAATTTTTCAGGGGGGGGGGAAGGCGAAGGGAGATCAAAAAATTGTCAGAAAGTATTGTGATTTTGCAAAAGTACGTTTTCCGCATACAAGCTTAGAAAAATTAGAAAAAAAGTTTTTTCGCTCCACCCTACTGGACAGTGTATAGTTTAATACAATACCATAACAATGGAGTCATTAAACAATCTGAATAGAAAATGATTAACTATATAGTGCATTGGTGCACAGTTGTATTTTTATTATATTTTTTCAAACACTGAAACAGAGCAAAACTGAATACCAATTGGGATCCGCTTAATATGCGTTCTTGATGCACTAGGGTTATTGAGCTTGATACCCGGCTTAATAGCCACGGCTACCGAAAGAGTCAAGGAGGTTAAAGGGGAGGAGCTAAATCTCTGCTATCTAAAAGTGGCAACAAATTCTCACCCGCCGCCAGAGGACGCTAGCTCAAACGCTCCCTACTTCCTACGGGAATCAATGTAAATGATACTGAATCTGTCCTCTTTTTAAATGCTGCTATGGGAAAGAAAAAAAATTTTTTTCAACTGGATTTTGATGTAAATCTTCGACTGACATTATGAATTAAGTATGATTTTCATCCCACGAAAATAGGTGCCGTATTCTTTGAGAAATAGGTTTAATCGAATGCACTTACCAACTTGCAAATCTGACAGAATCTGTCTTTTTTTAAAGACTGCTGTTGGCAAGAGTTTTTTTTTTTCAACTGGTTTTTGGTGTAAATCTTCGATTGACATTATGAATTTCAGATCTTAAGTGAAAAAAAAAAATGATAAAAAAATTTGAAGCAAGGACAGAGAGGAAAAATTCAGAGACAAAAATTTCTGGAAAGGGCAGTAGCAGCCACGTGCTTTTTCCATAGCAACGGAGCCTGGCAACCGTTCCTGGTGGACAAGCAACTCCATGTTTACCGTATGTGTAGCATGGTATTGCGAGTGCGCAGTTGCTTTTTTAGCCTTTTTTTAAGTGTAAAATGTATTCTGAGTCTTGTGAAAGCCTTCATTACGAAGCAAAAAGAAGATACATTGATAAAATCAAGATCATTAACAATTACGATTCGTATTTATTAAGTAAAAATAAATTTTAAACTGATGCGTTTTTAACTTGCCGTACAAATACAAAAAAAGAAAAAGAAGGATCGATAACTGCACAGTTTATGAACATTTAATGCATTAAGAACAATCAAATCCTATCAAAACAAGCATATTAGCAGACAGTTTGTTGTTATTCTACTCAGTGGTTAAAAACACGGAAAGTTCAAGAAATAATACTTTTTTTAAATGATGATGCGTTGAAAATGAAGCATCAGTATGAAGAACAAACAAAACAAGCCAAAACTGAAAAAAGAACGGGCCAAAATAACAGTTAAATGTACAAGAAAAAAGTGCAGAGCAAATCCTCGGAAAGAAAAGCAGACGACGTTTCGAGTATGTTTAGTTGTCATCAGCACGTGGTGTTTGTTTGTCTCCCAGGATGACGTCAGCTGCTACTGCCCTATTTTAAACGGGGTTAGAGATAGGGGTGCCCATCCCCCCCCAAGCTCAATGGCGCAAATCCCCCCTCCCCAAAATGTTTCCCAACCCTCTTGTTCTTTTTTTTTTACCCCTCTTTTTTATTTTATTTATTTTTTAAGATATTATTTATTTTTTTTAAAATATTTGTTTATTTTTTTTAATTGTAAATATTATTTTTTTATTTATTATTATTTTTCTAAAAATACTAATTATACGTAGAAAAGAATCGCTTTTTTTCTTTTCTAGACATTCCAAGCACACTCACACGCACACAAAATAAATAAATAAATAAAACAAATAATAAATAAATAAAAGAACTAATGTGAATTAAAAATATTAATTAATGAATAATTTTTATTCAAAACAAATCAGCCCATAATTAAATTCAAAAATAAATTAATCAATAATTTAAATAAATTAATTAATTAATTAGCTTTAAAAAAATCCCCCCCAAAAACTTTTATAGCGCAACTTGCGCCATAATCCCCCCCCCCCCTGTGGGCACCCCTGGTTAGAGATACATTATATTAGTCTAGGTTTAAGCAAAAAAGATAAAAAAAATTCGAAAATTAAGCCAATGAATATATTTTTAATTGTAAAAATGATGTAAATATAAAATTTCCTATTATTAGGTAAAAACGAAGAAAAATAATAATAATGAATAAATAAATTTTTCAATTACTGATTACAAATGGTAATTAAATAAAAATATGAACATGTAAAAAGGAAGGTAATATGAAAATATAGTCTAATAATTATTTTGTCTACTAAATATTTTTAATTAATAAAAAAATTAAGTACCGACATAATTAATTTTTTGCCACATGCTTAATTTATCAACAATTTAGAGAGCTGATTCTTAGCAAAAAAAACATCGTACAATACAAAGAAAATGTCGCATACAATCGCATATATGTCAGATTTGGCATGTTAGATGCGGTCGATTAAACATCTTTCTTAAAAATTATGGCAAAACTTCAGTGGGATCAAAGTCATATTTAGTTTATGTCAATCGAAGATTTACACTAAAATTCAGTTGGAAAAAAAAACAAAAAAAATAACAGCAGTCTTTA